>CAVLGW020000089.1:0-50000 GCA_963669155.1 Arbacia lixula
ATTCCCAAAATAATAAAATATATAAGAATTAAAATGAATTTTCAAAGTTTTTTGGTGACCAATTCTTAAACATATTAAAACAAGTATACAAAAATAGATATTATACTCTTAATGTTTTGATGAGTGTTTTGTATGATTATGGGCTAAATTTGCATAATTGATTAATTAAAATCAGAAATTAACAATTTTGAACAGTTTAACGAAATAATCTTGTAGATTATGACACAGGTGATGTGCGCGCCAAATTGTGTTGCAATCGAGCGACGGATGGCCGAGATCTCAAAGGGCAATGAAGGGGGGGTTGAATAACCGCTCCCACCCCACCCCCACCACCCACCCCGGCCACAGGACAGTCCCAAAAGCCCGGCCTGATTAGAGTTAAACATCTTTGTTTTTTTTGTTTTTTTCAAAGTACCAAGTAAACTAAATCGTGGGTATGTATTTTTTCGGGGGGTAATACTAGAACTAGATGTTACAAAGTGTGTTTTTGTTACCACCAAGTGCTTTCATTTCGCATGGGCCAAATAACGGGTATTTCAGATCCGGGTAAAGCGCCCAAGTGAGTAATGAGTATTTCCCCGGATTAGGGAAGTTATTTTGTCACATTTTGTCATTATCTCCATTTTGCTCTCTCTGTCTCTCTTTCTGTCTGTCCCTCTCTCTGTCTCTTTCTGCCTCTCTCTCTCTCTCTCTCTCTCTGTCTCTCTCTCTCTCTCTCTGTCTCTCTGTCTCTCTCTCTCTGTCTCTCTCTCTCTCTCTTTCTGTCATTCTCTCTTTGTCTCTCTGTCTCTCTGTCTCTCTTTCTCTCTTGCTTTCTCTCTCTCACCCTCTTTATCTTGTTTTTCTCTCTCTCTCTTTCACTTCTGATCTCCATTTTCTAAACGCAATGATGGTTATTTATTACGAGCTAAAATGAACACTAGGAAATGCACCGAAGTTCATTCGTTCATTATCATTGACATAAATATCTTTATTTTTAATACTGTTTTTCATCTAAATATCTATTTTCTTGGTTAGCACGCAATATGTTACACAATCAAAACGGGAACAAGGGTCCCCCTTGTCTTATCACAGCTGCAGTTTTCAATATTGAAACGGATATTGCCTGTAACTCCTGGTAGAGGAGGTTTTCTCTTCCTCTATCTCGTGCTGAAAACTGCTATTCTTGAGTAAGTATTCATCTTATCTTTCTCTATCTACATCTCTCTATTAATGGTTTCTTCTTAATGCTTCCTTTTCTTTGTAAGCACACAATAAGTTACACGATATAGACAAGAAGTATGTTTCCCCTTTTATGACCACTGCACTTGTACATAATACGGAAATTCGTCTTGGAAGTAAATCAAGCATCCCATTCAAATGAAAAGTATATGTGTGCTGCTTTAGCTCTAGATCATATTTTGTTATATTTAAGGACATATATAGTGCATTCATTTGAGTAATCTGTTCAATTTTCTATTGAAACAAACATTAAATCATTAATCTTTAACAAATCAAAATTGAAATCCTGAATTTGTCACATATTAATTTGAAATTTTTTTTTTTCCTGAACACACATCGAATCATACATTTTGTACATTAAATATTCAAATAATTAATTTGTCAAATATTTTGCAAAGTCTGGAGTATAATCACAAGGCATTACCTAACAATAATGATATTATTCATAGCCGGCAAAAAACACATTAATTCACTAACGTATGCAAGAATGAAAGAAGACGAAGATTCCTTAAAATTGGCATTCATGGCGATTCACCAGAACAAATAGATCGACCAAGGAAAATACATGTAATTCAGTACAAAGAACACGAAAGGACAGGAAGCTTATTAAGTCTTTAGTGACAAACATAAAACTGTATGATACTTCATCCATTTTGCAGACAAGACAACATTCTATACATTTGTATGAACCATAAGTACATATTATAGTTTTATTATGCGGAAAAGGAGACTTAATCAATGCAGAAAGAGAATTAACGAATATAAACAGAGACAAATAATTCAAATATTTCATTAAAATCCTATTATTTCTTTGTAGTTTGGCTCTCAGATTAAGCTTATATTTCATATTTTTGGCAACATGTGTCTCCTTGATTGCGATAGCAGGAATTGAACTTACAACTACAAAGATCTGCATGTAATACACTTGAACTTTTGTCGATCCGCCAACATTTCAATTTGACATGAAACCATCAAGAAGTACTCATATATCTTTTTCATATTTTACCTACATAAATATATCCTATCACAAAGTTTACGAGACAATACTAACGATACTAATCTGAACTTTGTCCCGTCGATTGTGATATCAAGAATTGAACTTACAAGTACAATGATCTGCATGCAAGACACTTGAATTGTGGTCGACCCGCCAACATTTCAATTTGACATGAAAGTACTCATATATCTTTTTCATATTTTACCTACATAATTATATCTTATAACAAAGTTTACATGATGATAACACGTACGATTGTGTCACTTTATGTAATATCAAGAATGGAACTTACATGCATAAAGATCTGATTGTATTCAACTAGAATTGTGGAGATCAACATTTCAATTAGAAACGAAACGATAAGTGTTCACCACAAAAATAAGTTTGTACTAGGTGTAGAAAAAAACCCTCGAAACTTTTTAAGAATGATTTAAAAAATCATGCTGAAGGTCCAATCTACCAGAAGCACCGTGGCACTGCGATTGCAGGGTTATGGGTAGGGGATCGACAAGTGTGATGCACAATGGGGATCGTTGTGTTCGAAATTGATTAACTGAAACAGACACATTTGTACATCAATATTTGTCCAAAAAATAATATAAAATTTAATATATTTCAAGAATGATTGAATAACAATAATTGATAAAATTTCTTAAAACAAAATACCAGCCTTTGGCTTTACGACGAATAAAGTTCAACTTTATTCGAATTGTAACTTACTCAAAGTTACTTTCCAAAAGTGTCAAAAACTGATGGGTTTTGTTAACCTTTGTGTTTATTGTCTTCTCAACACAACTGTTTATGATGTGGGTCTGCACAAGATCAATATCACATTCCATTACACGATCAACTATAAGTATATCCAGATCAATGCATGTCCTTCTATTTGACAGTCTGTTTTTTTTTTCATCTGGAAACATTAATTTTCTTTGGTAGCACACAAAAAATGACATATATTGCTGTCTTTATATACGTTTCGACTGTCATTGAACAGAACAAGGAAATCCGTTTTGATATCTTGGCTGAGGAGTGGTATACACGTCTTGGGGGAAAAGCAGACAATGTGTTTGTCATTGTTTGTCGGGATATGTTGATGGGTTTCCCCGCTAGTGAACGGTGAAACTGGAATAGGCAAACCATGTTGTTTTTTTATTACGAGAATAGGAAATGACGGATGCGGCCTAGATCAGGGTTTGTTATTCATGCACAAATATGGTATGTGCATATCCTTTGTTAGGTGAGTATAGATGTGTGTTCAGTCAGCGACTCTCATGTTTCAATAGTTAACGTCTCACATGTCTCATAAGGAAATATTGCAAATGGGCAAAATTAGTTTCATTCTCAGATTGCTGCCTGGTATTTGATATCAATTGACGATATATGTGTATGTCGAATTACCTCCTCGCTGTTAGCCCTCTCAATACTACGCTAGTAGAAGCTCAGTGACTTATCATACTTGTTTTGCACCTGTGGCACTTAGAGACATAGTACCCAGTTTGCTGACGTCATGAAACTCGGCAGGAATCAGCAGTTTACCCTAACAAAAGCGTGTATATGATATTTGAAAAGAATTAGTAGATTTATAGGCATGTTAAAGTTGAAAATCTTCAAAAAGGTATCGATATTGATATTGCAATTTATTATCCTATTGGAAATTTCATTTTCACTGGTTTACAAAGATGATACATTGATACAACTGAGGAATGTGACATCAAACAAGTTACATATAAACAGAAAGACATATATACATGTACATTAACCGTTTCATTATACATGGAAAAATGATCACAGCATTAGACAGATATAGGTAAAGAGGATCCCAACAACAAAAAAACGTTTAATACATTAAATAAACTAACAATACAAATAAAACAATCAATACATGAACATTAATATGTTCAATTTTGTCGATTTTTTACTTCTGAATCATTATACAGAAGATGACGTAAATTCATCCCTGATGTGCAGGGTACCCCTCCCCCACCCTTACTTCCGCCACCCCCATCATAACCCTTTATTAGCCCATAACTAGGCCTGAATGACAGTGACTGAAATAACCAAACAAAATTTCGATTTTAATGAAAGCAGTTTAGCTCATGAACATCATACTACCCACAAGGCGATGCTATGATCATTCCATTCAAAATTACATTCTTTCTCATTTCTTTACATTCCTTTTCCAGTACCTGTTTTGGAAAGGAACTCATGGTAGTGGTTATTTCATGAACACTGATATTTACGCATATAAATAGATACAAATAGTTTAAATCATAAACATTACTTTTAGTGGCAAAACGGCAATGCTGTGATCATTCCATGTATAATGAATCGGTTAATTTTCCATAAACTCTTTTTGCAAGAGGATTGTACATTGATAGATACATATTCATATGTTTACGTATTTACATAATTATGGAATTTACATTGGAGGCCTAAATCCATAGGCGTCCGATTGGCGTTAGAAGTCAGGGAATGGTGGGAGGGGGGGTGTTACACCCACAAATGTAATAATCGCCCACAAATGTAATAACGCCCACAAATGTAATAACACTTTACCCACAAATGTAATAACGCCCACAAATGTAATAACACTTTACCCACAAATGTAATAATTTCACCCACAAATGTAATAATGCACTTTACCCACAAATGTAATAATTTTGAACCACCCACAAATGTAATAATCACTTTACCCACAAATGTAATAATTTTTAGGGGATATTTTGTCGAATTTCTTCAAAACTGAAACCCTGTACTGATGCATCGGTATAGCGCGCAGTCTTTATTCCAGACCCAATTATAGGCCCGATCACCTTCTCTCTGTGGAATAACGTGAGAATGGAGCCTAGTATTTCCTCCAGACCCGAAAATTTCAAAAATAAGAGCGTAGTCTTTTTTCCAGACCCAATTATTTCATTTTTGGAATCTTCAAAACCAAGGCCCGATCGTCTTATTTTTGTGGAATAACATGAGAATGAAGCCTAGTCTCTCCTCCAGACCCGATAATTAAAAAAAAAAAGCGTAGTCTTTTTCCAGACCCAATTTTTTTATTTTTTTAAATCTTCAAAACCAAGGCCCGATCATCTTATTCCTGAGGGATAACCTGAGAATCGAGTCTAGTCTTTCCTCTAAACCCGATTATTTAATAAAAAAAAATGAGAACCTAGGCTTTTCTCCAGACCCGTTTCAATCATTTTTTTAAATCTTCAAAACCAAGGCCCCATCATCTCACTCCTGTAGAAAAACATGAACATTGAGTCTAGTCTTTCCTCCAGACCTGGTTATTTCAAAAGTAACTGTGTAGTCTTTTCTCCAGACCCAATTATTTCATTTTTTCAATTCTTCAAAATCAAGACCCCGTCATCTTATTCTTATGAAATAACATGAGAATCAAGCCTAGTCTTTCCTCCAGACCCGAGTAGTGCAAAAATAAGAGCGTAGTTTTTTTCGAGTCCCAATTATTTCGTTTTTTTTTAAATCTGCAAAACCAAGGCCCTATCATCTTATTCTTGTGGAATAACATGAGAATCGTTCCTAGTCTTTCCTCCAGACCCAGTTAGTTTAAAAGTTAGAGCGTAGTCTTTTCTGCAGACCCAGTTAATTAACTTTCTAAATCTTCAAAACCAAGGCCCCATCATCTTATTCCTGTGGAAAAATATGAGAATTGATTATAGTCTTTCCTCCAGACCCGGTTATCTTAAAAGTAAGAGCGTAGTCTTTTCTGCAGACCCAATTAATTAACTTTCTAAATCTTCAAAACACCCCTTCATCTTATTCCTGTGGAATAACATGATAGTTTCTAGTCTTTCCTCCTGACCCGGTTATTTTAAAAATTAGAGCGTAGTCTTTTATCCAGACCCATTTAATTAATTTTTAATCTTACAAAGTCAGACCACATCATCAGATTCTCATGGAATAACATGAGGATCGAGCCTAGTAGTCTTTCCTTCAAACCCTGTTATTTCACAAATAAGTGAGTAGTCTTTTCTCCAGACCCATTTACTTTATTTTTGAAACCTTAAAAAATAAGACCATCATCATCTTATTCCTGTGGAATAATGTCAACATCTTCCAAACTAAGACCCTGACTGTGATAAATCAAATGTTTAGAGCGTAGTCTTTCCTCGTAATTGAAATTTAAAAACAAATCTTCAAAACTAAGATTCTATCAAATAAAAAATACAACTCAAAAAGTCAAGCACTTTGAGCATGTACATAATGTGTATATAGCTCATTATAAATACTCATCATTATCGTCATCTTTTCTTGGCGATGCATGGCATCGCTTTACATTGTAACATATGTGGATACAACACGTCTCAGTGGTCGGCGGTCACACAAACTGACGAATCAGTCAAAATAGCACATATATATACTTGTATATAACGCACAGAGGTGGGACCGATTCGATGGTACGTTGACTGTCGACTATTCTTTCCATCATCTATGCCTATATTCTAATTGTCTAATTCAGTGGTCGTATAGAAACAAAGTAATTGGATAAAATTTGGGCGATTCAAAATAATTACCTTTGTTGGTAAAGGGCGTAACTACGTTTGTGGTTGAAACTATTGCATTTATGGGTAAAGTGTTATTACATTAGTGGGAGTTATTACATTTTTGGGTGTCTCGTACACCCACAAATGTAACAACGCCCACAAATGTAATAACACTTTACCCACACATGTAATAATTTCACCGACAATTGTAATAATGTTTTATGGTCACTAATTCGATTTCTTCTTTTTTCGACGACCATTGAAATCCAGGATATTTGTGGGCGATAGAATATTTCCATGATTAAAAAAAAAAATCCGTCCATGATCAACGATCCATCATATCGGTTCCTCCTGTCTGTGATATATGACCATTTGGACTGATTCGTCAGTTCGTGTGACCACCGAACAATCATTTATTTGCGACGTGTTGTTCCATTATGTAACAATGTTAAGCGATGCCATGCAATGATGATGGCACTGATGAGTACTTAGAATGCACTAAATCCACCTTATGTCGATGCTCAAAGTACTTAATTGAAAAGAAAAAAGAAAAAACAGGAATGAGATAATAGCCCAGCTTGGCGATGCCATGCATCGCCAAGAAAAGATGACGATAATGATATATGATATGATATATCATATGATATATGATATACTGATATACACATTATGTACATGCTCAAAGTGCTTGACTTTTTGAGTTGTATTTTTTATTTGATAGGATCTTAGTTTTGAAGATTTGTTTTTAAATTTCAATTACGAGGAAAGACTACGCTCTAAACATTTGATTTATCACAGTCAGGGTCTTAGTTTGGAAGATGTTGACATTATTCCACAGGAATAAGATGATGACGGTCTTATCTTTTAAGGTTTCAAAAATGAATTAAATGGGTCTGGAGAAAAGACTACTCACTTATTTGTGAAATAACAGGGTTTGAAGGAAAGACTACTAGGCTCGATCCTCATGTTATTCCATGAGAATCTGATGATGTGGTCTGAGTTTGTAAGGTTTAAAAATTAATTAAATGGGTCTGGATAAAAGACTACACTCTTACTTTTAAAATAACCGGGTCTGGAGGAAAGACTAGAAACTCTAATGTTATTCCTCAGGAATAACTAGATGAAGGGGTGTTGGTTTTGAAGATTTAGAAAGTTAATTAATTGGTTCTGCAGAAAAGACTACGCTCTAACTTTTAAACTTACTGGGTCTGGAGGAAAGACTAGAAACGATTCTTCAGGAATAAGATGATGGGGCCTTAGTTTTGAAGATTTAGAAAATTAATTGAATTGGTCTGCAGAAAAGACTATGCTCTTACTTTTGAAATAACCGGGCCTGGAGGAAAGACTAGAAACGATTCTCATGTTATTCCACAAGAATAAGATAGGGCCTTGGTTTTGCAGATTTAAAAAAAACGAAATAATTGGGTCTGGAAAAAAACTACGCTCTTATTTTTGCCCTACTCGGGTCTGGAGGAAAGACTAGGCTTGATTCTCATGTTATTTCATAAGAATAAGATGACGGGGTCTTGATTTTGAAGAATTGAAAAAATGAAATAATTGGGTCTGGAGAAAAGACTACACACTTACTTTTGAAATAACCAGGTCTGGAGGAAAGACTAGACTCAATTTTCATGTTTTTCTACAGGAGTGAGATGATGGGGCCTTGGTTTTGAAGATTTAAAAAAATGATTGAAACGGGTCTGGAGAAAAGCCTAGGTTCTCATTTTTTTATTAAATAATCGGGTTTAGAGGAAAGATTAGACCCGATTCTCAGGTTATCCCTCAGGAATAAGATGATCGGGCCTTGGTTTTGAAGATTTAAAAAAATGAAAAAAAAATGGGTCTGGAAAAAGACTACGCTCTTTTTTTTTTAAATTATCGGGTCTGGAGGAGAGACTAGGCTCCATTCTCATGTTATTCCACAAAAATAAGACCATCGGGCCTTGGTTTTGAAGATTCCAAAAATGAAATAATTGGGTCTGGAAAAAAGACTACATTCTTATCTTTGAAAATTTCGGGTCTGGAGGAAAGACTAGGCTCCATTCTCACGTTATTCCACAGAGAGAAGATGATCGGGCCTATAATTGGGTCTGAAATAAAGACTGCGCGCTATACCGATGCATCAGTACAGTGTTTCAGTTTTGAAGAAATTCGACAAAATATTCCCTAAAAATTATTACATTTGTGGGTAAAGTGATTATTACATTTGTGGGTGGTTCAAAATTATTACATTTGTGGGTAAAGTGCATTATTACATTTGTGGGTGAAATTATTACATTTGTGGGTAAAGTGTTATTACATTTGTGGGCGTTATTACATTTGTGGGCGTTATTACATTTGTGGGTGTAACAGGGGGGGGGGGGGGGGGGGTGAGGGGTAGGGGGAAGGGGGTCGTTGATGCGTCTTTGCCAAGGTAGGGTCTATCCAACATTTGATGCATGAATATCACATTTTAGAGCATACTAAGGTCGTTTTCTAGGTTATAATTAGCCTAGGTACTGGGCTGCGGGGTGCATGAACAAAACCCAGTCTGTTAACAACTATATCTGGTAACACAGACTACACCCCATCCCATCCCCACCCCTCCTATAGGGGGAGAAGCCAGAACAGCTATGACATCATTAGAGCGTAGTCTGTGTTACCAGACATAGTTGTTAACAGACTGCGTTGTTTCCATGCACATCACAGCCTAGTACCTAGGCTAGGTCATTATACGTATTCCAAAGACATCGGTTTTCAATAGGAGACAATCTGTGATTTCATTAATATCCTTTGACACTTCTAATGGTAAAATATCACAACCTGTTTGAAATATTATTAAACAATGCGTGTAAATGGTACGATTTAAAGTTGTAATGTACATTTTCTTTTGACGCGAATCAGTTAGTTCTTGTTCTTGCCTATCGTATTTACAACCATTTACAAACTATCACGTGAGATTTAAATTTTCCCGATCATTATTCATCTATACAGGTCTATCTGTGGTTGACCAGGTGGAACAGGAATGGCGAGATGGATATGAAACTCTTTAGTTCTTTTCTCTTCTATCAACTACAGCATACAATGCGGCAATATCACCTGGTTCGGGTTGGGTTGTATTTGAGGAGAGGTTGACATTAACGTAGCTCGCACCGGCCCCCGTCCCATCGGCTGCCTCATTGAAGGAGTGTGTCACCGCCTTCTTCCTCGACCCTGGTCCTTTATCAGGTACAGCGTAGAGAGCTGCCACAACCCCGTCACAATCTCCCGCCTCATCCTCACACCGCGTCGCGCCGTTTTGGGAAGGAATGACGTCACCGCGGCGCCTCGATGCGAGTGATGGATGCATCGCCTCTTGACCGTTGCTGTGATCCCGCTTGGACATGACGGACGCGCGGTCAGCTGATTTGCTTGTCTTGTCCGGCATGGAGTACAGAGGCCCGCATGCGTCAGCGGTGGAGGGGTCAGCGATAGCGCGACTCACGCGGTAGTCGCTGGTAAAATCATACAGGATGTTGTCGACCATTCCGTCGTTGTCGAAGCCACTTCCGGTTAAATCCTTGTTACTGTCCTTCCCTCCGGTAGGTGCTTTGATTGCCGTGTTACGTGATCCACCGAGATGTTCAGGGGGAGAAGTATCTTGGATGCTGGTATAGCACATGTCGGTTTCCTCTACCTTTCCTTTCTCCTCCTTGGTTCCATTTTGACTGTGATTAGCGGCGTTTGGTGCGTGTTCCTGCCGTTTTCGTGATCGTAACAAGATGATCACGATTATCAACAACAGAATCATTGACGACCCTACCGCACTTATAGCAATAATGAGAGTCCTTTGCGATTTGTTTTTTTGTTCACCAGGCGCCATTACACGTGGGATTAAAGCACTTGATACGCTAGGCGTCCTAGTAACGTAATTTGGAGTGGAAGGGTTGCTCGTGGACGGCGGTGTAGTGGTTTGATCGGTGGATGAAGTCACACTAGTCGACATCGAAGGCGTGGTCTCTTGTGTGTTGGTCGTAATTATTGGTACAGCTGGTACAACACAAGAAATGTCCCCTTGGACTTGTGTAAACGGGTTGAACGTAATTGTAAGTTCTTCACGTAAGGCATTGTTCGTATTGAATCTCAGCCTGTTACCTTGGATGGTACCACTTATCTGCGGTTCAACATAGATGGTGGTCTGTACAGGACCGAACAATGGAGGTGGATAATTATCGAGGATACACGTGACAGTCTTGCTGCCTGACCTCAAGACATATGGCTGAGCCACTGTGCATGAACAACCAATAACATGAGTATGATATCGCACAATTTTAATCCAATAACCCATCTTCTGTGAGTATGTATTGGTGTATGAATAATAATACGTACAGTCATAGGTACCGGAATCTGCATCGGTCATGTTGAGCACGGTCAGCGAGAAGCGACCGTTGGTGTATGAAGAACTCACGCGCTCACGGTCTTGAAAATATGAGTAATAGCTGACTGATGTATCTCTTACATATGAAATGTAATATCCAGATGGAGTACCTGACCTAAACCACTCATAAGTTATTGATGAATCGTAAACATTACACGTAAAGCTATAGCTCTCACCAACATTTACCAAGATGTTTCTGACGATCACCGCCTCACCACCATCGATGCAGACGGCTGCCATCCAGGCAACCAACAAGAGTACGACATACCTGTAGCTCGACATGTTTCTTTCCAGACACTCGCGTCTTTGCGCTCTCAAAAAACCCTCTCAGCCTTTCCTGTGTCAGACACAATGCTGCTCCGTATGACGTGTCTGTATTACTACTGGACCAATACACACATGACACACATAAAGTTACTAGAACACTGCAGAATTCTTCCTTCAGAGAGATCCGCACAACCAGAGATAGAGTTACTAGAACACTGCAGAATTCTTCCTTGAGAGAGATCCACACAACCAGAGATAGAGTTACTAGAACACTGCAGAATTCTTCCTTGAGAGAGATCCGCACAACTAGAGTGTAGATGGCAGGATGGTGTCCGTGAAAATGTGCGAATGAATATCGGGTGTGGCTGTCTTATACTTGTTAGAGCCGAGAGGACTAATTGACACACAACCTGCTTCACTTCCTTATTTAGACACGATGGTAGTTGTGAAAATCATTTCCCATTAAAAGAATCCCAGGGTTGATGAAATAGTGATATCGTTCCGCATCCACTTAGAGATCTCTTTGACAGCGATAGATGAGTCTCTAACTAGTGTGTGTGTGTGTGGGGGGGGGGTGAAGGGGGGCATCACCGGAAATTGAGCTCTCAGAGACAACGGAAATAGAAACATTAGACAAACACTTCAGAACAGTTTTTCCTTCATTTTGCGAGCGCTATCCATTTATATCACTGGAAATGTATTGAAGCTATTGGGTGTATACTGTAGGTTCAGAAATAATGAGGAGATGCACTAAAGACCAAAGACAAACAGAGGTAGACCTTTTTCTTTAAAACGTAAGCGCAAATGTTTACATGAGCTGGTGCATTATTCATTGAAATGAGGAATCAATTTATTTTACTTCACAACAAGAAGGATATTTAGAGAAAGAGAGTAGGGTGGTTGGGGGTTAGGGGGGACTCAACCAGAGATAAATGTTGATACACGAAGGTTTCGGTTGGAAAGGGGAAAAAAGAGTATCGTTAAAGAGGAGCAAAAATTAAACATGAAGCAGTAATATACAAAAGAAATATTAATTTTTGTTATGAGAAGTTCGATCCACGCCAAAAATAAAGGAAGTTGATAATCTTCACGTTCCCATGATTCCACGATGTCTAGCAAACACAACTTTTGCAGCGTTGTTTTAATTTCGCCTCGAACATTAAGCGGTCTCCTAGCCGTGATGTCGCCCTCTGGAGGTTAATGCAAGACATGCAACAATAATTATTCTCACTTCAATCGTCTCTCTTCTAAATCACTGTTAATAGGGAAAAAAACATCGCAAACCCATCTTCAGGAGAAATTAATTTCTAGCAATGAATATTGATCAATAGCCTTCATGCGCAAATTAAATAATCAGCAAAGATGGATATTAACGGTTCATTTGTCTTCCTTGATTTTAAAATTAAAGTGGCTCTTTCTTGTACGTCTATCCCAGGCCTCCCCTATTGCTCTCTTTCTCTCTCTCTCTCTCTCACCCACTTTATCGTTTTCTATCTCTCTCTCTCTCTGTCCCTCTTTCTCTCTTTCTCTTTCTCACATACACTATATCGTTTTCTCTCTCTCTCTGTCCTTTTTTTCTCTCTCACACAAACACTATATCGTCTCTCTCTCTCTCTCTCTCTCTGTCCCTCTCCCTCTCTTTCCCTCTCTCACGCACAAATACATAGCATCGTTCTATCTTTCTCTATCACACTGTCTCTCTCACACACACACTTACATACACAAACAAACACAAACACAACACATACATTAATCAATTCATCTTTTTCTCTCTGTCTATTCCTCTTACACAATTACAAACGCTGTATCGTTCTATCTTCCTCTTTGTGTCTCTTTTCCTCCAACACACACACACACACACACACACACACATCCAAAATCGTTTTCTCATTCTATCTTTCGCTTTCCCTGTCGCACCCACAGTGTAATTTTCTTTCTCCTTTTTGCTATCTCTCTCCCTTCCTCTCTGTTTATTCATAACCATTTCATTTGTTTCTCTCCTCTCCCTCATTGTCTCTTTGTCATGTATGTACAACGTGATTAATTTACTTTAGTTTCATCATCTCTTGCCCCTTTCTTTTCTGTAGCATTGTTTGCCTCATATATTCTTCCTCGATCGCTTTGTTCAATGTTGATAACTTGTTCCGCTTCATGAAAACAGTTCACCTAGCATTTCACTCAAGAGGTTCCGCCTGTAAAAAATAATACCAGACTTTCACAGAATTTACAATGTTTATATTTATCAAATTTCCTTCTTCCACCCCCCCCCCCCCCCATTGTCTCATTGTACATCGAAAATCTGTTTTTTTTTTTTTTACTTTCGTTCCATCGTGTGTTTCTTGTTCATTTTCTTTGACAGGTTCTTTTTTCTTCATATATCTTTTCTTGACCGCTTTGATGACATGTTTCGCTTCATGAAAAGAGTTCACTTTACAAAGATGGTTGATTCAAAGCATGTGCTACTTTAGTATTGTATTAACTCAATAAGGTCAATTGATACATCGCCGTACAAGTAATACCTACAACATCCTGGCACATAGATTGTTACACATTTGTGGCCGTGCGTCACAAAACGAGAACTTTTTACAACATACAATCTTTATAATAGTTTATAGTTTATCACATAATGCATTACTATACTTGTTCATAATGTTACAACCTGTACCCAATGGGTTATAAACGATAGAGGAGATTTGAATCCTCAACCTTACTTAATTTATCATAACTTGGATAACTTTTCTACTACATGTACTACCACTACTACTATTACTATTGCTACTTCTCATTCTACTTCGACTAAAGGTTTTCCCGCTCAAGGTTCACGTATTCTGTTTTTTGCCGTTCGTCACAAAACAAGAAAATGTTAAACATACAAATTATATAATAGTATTTAGTTGATTGCATAATACATTACTTATCTTGTGTATAATGTTACAACCTGTACAGGAACGGTTATATACTCTAGAGGAGCTTAGAATCGTCCACCTTTCTTAATTCATCATAACTTGTATCACTATTCTATTTCAACTACCTTTAGTACTGCTACTACTAGGTTTTAAAAAAAGCTTTTGGCACTTTTGAAAATTGACTAAAAATAAGTTTCAACTCAAATCAAGCTGAAATTGACACATCATAAAGTCAAGGGATCTCAATTTTCAGAGACAATTTATTTTTAGATGGCAGGATGGTGTCTGTGAAAATGTGCGAATGAATATCGGGCTGTATTATACTCGCTAGAGCCGAGCTGACTAATTGACACACAACCTGCTTCACTTCCTCATTTACACACGATGGTAGTTCTGAAAATCATTCCCATAACACGAATCCCAGGGTTGATGTAATAATGATATCGTTCCGCTTCCACTTAGCATGCTTAGAGTCCCCTTTAACAGCGATAGATGAGTCTGTTACTGGTGTGTGTATGATATATATATATATATATATATATATATATATATATATATATATATGTGTGTGTGTGTGTGTGTGTGTGTGTGTGTGTCTGTGTCTGTGTGGATATGAAGGCGTAGATGTGAATGACGGGGGGGGGGGGGGGGGTGGCATCACCAGAAATGATGCTCTCATAGACAACGGAAAATTGACACATCACATCAACACTTGTGGAAAGATGTCTTCATTTTGCGAACGCTATAGAATGAATGAGATAGATAAGAAACAGATATATTGTAGCATTTCCTATACATTTTCTCCTGGGACAATTAGCGGTCTCCTAGATCGCCCTCTGTAGATCAATGCAGAACAGCCACAATAATTATCCTCGCTATAATCGCCTCTTGCTATAGGACAGAAAACACCCCTCGCACCCTCATCTTCACAAAATGAGAATTATTAGCAATGAATATTGATATATAGCCTTCATGGGCAAATAAAATAATCAGCAATTATATATTTTAACGATTCATTTGTCTTCCTTGATTTTAAAGATAAAGGTTGTAGTACAACAGTCTCGATTTCACACTTTTCCGCATCATATTCCTAAATAGTTTTTGCCGAAAAACGTAACTAAAAATATATTCCTTTCAGAAAAGCGACATGACATATGTGCCAATCCGCGTCAAAACTAGATTTTTCATCTAGATAGGTATCGAATTTCATGTTCGCTTGTACTCATTTTCTACATAACAAGCACTTAGTGAAATTAAGATTTCTTCAGCGATAGCTGAAATATATGTATGTATAGGAATATTCATTACCTATTGTAAATTCCGGCTGGACATGACGCAATCACGTATGCATCATATTGTTATGAGTAGCCTATTTACTAGACTGAGGAGTGCATGGTCACAACCGAATCTGTTAACAACTATGTCTGGTAATGCAGACTAGGCCCTAATCCCTCTGACTGCCCTTGATCCTCTTCCTCTGAAGCGGGCGAAGAAGATAATCCATGACAGTCTGAGGGATTACGGCCTAGTCTGTATTACCAGACACAGTTGTTAACAGATTCTGATGTGAACATGTCTATTCACAGATAACTTTTCAATTTTTGAGTAAATAGTACGGAAGATGTTGATCATCGTGGTAGTAGTATCGCTAGAGTAGTATTCTGTTGTCTCACGAAAAGGCAAACTGGAGATTGCGACGTTTCGACCGCTACTGCTAGTCTTCGTCAGGCAATTTTTTTTTTGTGTGTGTGTTTAAATGGCGACCCAGTCAAAATGACTATTTACGCCAATTTCAATATAATAGTGATTTCATCACAGATTTCAAATGTTATTCTCTTGCGAGAGGAAGGGGGGCAATGGGGTCTTAGCACCTGACTAGTGCCGCAGCGCTAGTGCTCGGAGGCCACGAAAAACCGCCAGTTCTATAGCTGGGGAAACGTGGGTGCGGGCCAAGGGTGCTAAAACCGGGGTGCACTCCCTTTTCCATTGCTAAACCCCCAATTTACATGCATTGATGTCTATGTAAATATGATTTTATTCATACCAAAATAAACATATGTGTATCAGAATCTGAAACGCACCCGCGTTCAGCCTGACAAAGCTACAACAATTACACGTTTCCTTAAAGCTATATCCACCATTCTGAACGCATCCGCACTCAGTTTTGATGAGAATTTATTGCAAAGTCACATTTCAATATGTTAACATTTCAATATATACATTTCCATGAATCACTAATCAGAATCCCACATTCCAAACGCACCCGCGCTCAGCCTGCAAGAAACTGACAATGACATAAGTATTTATATGTTTACCTCTCGATATGTTACAATATATACATTTTCATGAATCATTAATCAGAATCCCACATTCCAAACGACCCCGCGCTCAGTCTGCAAGAAATTGACAATGACATAAGTATTAATATGTTTACATTTCAATATGTTACAATATATAAATTTTCATGAACCACCAATCAGAATCCCACACTCCAAACGCCCCCGCGCCCAGCCCGCAAGAAACTGACAATGACATAAGCATTTACATGTTTACACCTCAATATGTTACAATATATGTATTTTCATGAATCATTAATCAGAATCCCACATTCCAAGCGCCCCCGCGCTCAGTCTGCAAGAAACTGACAGTGACATAAGTATTTATATGTTTACATGTCAATATGTTACAATACATGTATATACATTTTCATGAATCATTACTGAGAATCTCACATTCCAAACGCCCACGCGCTCAGTCTGCAAGAAACTCATAATGATATAAGTATTTATATGTTTACATTTCAATATGTTACAATATATATATTTTCATGAATCATTACTCAGAATCTCACATTCCAAACGTCCCCGCGCTCAGTCTGCAAGAAACTGACAATGATATAAGTATTTATATGTTTACATTTCAATATGTTACAATATATATATTTACATGAATCATTACTCAGAATCTCACATTCCAAACGCCCCCGCGCTCAGTCTGCAAGAAACTGACAATGACATAAGTATTTATATGTTTACATTTCAATATGTTACAATATATACATTTTCATGAATCATTACTCAGAATCTCACATTCCAAACGCCCCCGCGCTCAGTCTGCAAGAAACTGACAATGACATAAGTATTTATATGTTTACATTTCAATATGTTACAATATATACATTTTCATGAATCATTACTCAGAATCACACATTCCAAACGCCCCCGCGCTCAGTCTGCAAGAAGCTGACAATGACTTAAGTATTTATATGTTTACAACCTAATATGTTACAATATATACATTTTCATGAATCATTAATCGGAATCCCACATTCCAAACGCCCCCGCGCTCAGTCTGCAAGAAACTGACAATGACATAAGTATTTATATGTTTACATGTCAATATGTTACAATATATACATTTTAATGAATCATTACTCAGAATCCCACATTCCAAACGCACCCGCGCTCAGTCTGCAAGAAACTGACAATGACATAAGTATTTAAATGTTTACATGTCAATATGTTACAATATATGTATTTTCATGAATCATTAATCAGAATCCCACATTCCGAACGCACCCGCGCTCAGTCTGCAAGAGACTAACAATGAGCCACCTTACGTATTTACCAGTTAGACTTTCAATATATTACAGTATATACATTTTTATGAAACAATAACCAGTCTGAGAGTCCTACTAATTAGTATCCCACAGTCAAAACGCACCCGCGCTCAGTCTGCAAGAAACTAACAATGAGTCACCTCACGTATTTATATGTTTACCTATCAATAAATCACAAAATATACATTTTCATAAATCATTAATGAGGATCCCACAGGCCAAGCGCACCCGCGCTCAGCCCGCAAGAAACTAACAATGAGTTACCTCACGTATTTATATGTTTACCTATCAATATATGACAATATATACATTTTCATGAGTCATTAATCAGAATCCCACATTCCAAGCGCACCCGCGCTCAGTCTGCAAGAAACTGACAATGACATAAGTATTTATATGTTTACATGTCAATATGTTACAATATATACATTTTCATGAATCATTAATCAGAATCCCACATTCCAAACGCCCCCGCGCTCAGTCTGCAAGAAACTGACAATGACATAAGTATTTATATGTTTACATGTCAATATGTTACAATATATACATTTTCATGAATCATTAATCAGAATCCCACATTCCAAACGCCCCCGCGCTCAGTCTGCAAGAAACTGACACTAACATAAGTATTTATATGTTTACATGTCAATATGTTACAATATATACATTTTATATATACATATACATTCAATATATTACAGTATATTTACTTAACGGAAATACAGTTCAATGAGCTTGCATCCGCGTGCTCATATAATTCATCTCCTCCTATGTACATAGGAGGTGCGATAATGTCCAGTCTGTTTAATATATTCCAATAAAAATACAAAATTACTTTTATTGAATATATCTCTAATTGTCAAATCAGTGACCTTCATATTTCTTTTCAAATCTTTTCTTTGTCCATCATATTTCTTACAAGATAACAAGAAGTGTGCTACATTGCCAACTGCATTGCATGTTTCACATTTATTTTGAGTTCGTTTTCCCATCATATAATAGAAGTCTTCTAATAGAGTATGCCCAAGTCTAAGTCTATGGTACAATACTTCGTCTTTTCTGCATGCTAATTTTATATGCTGTACTCCACCTACTCTTGGCTCTAGATAAAATAGGCTTCGTCCAAGAGTGGATTGCTCCCACCTATTTTGCCAAGCATCCCTGTACACACGTCTACAAATATTTTTACACTCTTGTAAATTCAATGGAATGGTAATATCAATATCATTATATGTCAGAGCACTTTTAGCCAGCCGGTCCGCCATCTCATTGCCTGGAATGCCACAATGAGATGGGACCCAGGCAAGTTCAATAGAGTGTCCGATATTGCATAAGTGTGTATGTTTAATAATGATTTCTTTTATAATATTTGACTGACTTTTCCATGGGTTAGTTTTTATCAGCATGAGAGTACTAAGAGAGTCCGTAATATCATAAACTTAGATGGTGGGAAATATTCAATATTGTCCAGAGCTAATAATATAGCCATTTGTTCTGCTCTACAAATGGATACTGGAGACAGTTTCTTCTTTATTCTTTTTTTAGTATAGGGAATGTATACTGCTGCTGCAGTATCTTTATTATCTGGGTTTTTCGAACCGTCAGTATATATATGAATGCTATCTTTCCAAGTATCATTTATAAAGTGTAACGATATTTCCTTTTTTTCATGTTCACCATCCTGAGCACTACAGTAATCATGTATGATCATGTTTGTCAGAGGTACTTGTAGATGCCAGTGTGGTATTATATTTGTCTCTGCTTTTTGAACCTCTGTAATTTCATCAATAACGTCTAAGTTATTTCTTATTGCCAGGGACCTATATTGTTCACGGCATCCCACCTTCTTAACTATGTCATCCAGTATACAAGGAGTAAACAAGTCATCAATAATTTACCATCCGGTAGGCTTTTCACATAACATTTGTATCTGTCTATTTGAGTGTTTCTTCTAATATCAAGCGGGGGCTCTGAACATTCAACTTGCAGTGCATGTAATGAAGTGCCATGGAGAGCTCCTGTGGCTATCTTTAAACCTAAATATTGTATTGAGTTTAGCTTCATTAACATTGTTTTGGTGGCAGAATCATACAGTTCACATCCAAAATCCAGTATGGGTCTAACGAGAGCTCTATATAATAATACCAAAGTCTTCCTATTTGGACCCCAGCTCATGCCAGAAATGCATCGTAGAAAATTCAGACGTTTCCTGCATTTACATATTATAGTATCGATATGATTTTTCCATGTCAAACCTGTGTCTAACGTCATACCCAAATACTTGTAATGTTTTACACTTTTCTAGTTGAACATCATGTATTCTAATGTCTATATCTGGGGGAAATCTCTTTTTAGTGAAGACCATTACCTTTGTTTTCTCCACTGATATATATAAGTTATTCTTTTTGCACCACTGTAAAACATTATTCAAGTCCTGTTGAATGCTACGCTGTAAATCGTTTATGTGTTTACCTTTTTCCCATATAACAACATCGTCAGCGTATATAGACATTTTTAATTTGTTGACTTGTAGCAGGTCTAACATGTACAAATTAAACAGTATGGGGCTAATGACGCTACCTTGTGGTAGGCCTCTAGTAGTACTTTGAATGTCAGAGAGTGTATCACGTACCCTTACTTGAATACTTCTATTACTAGTGAAGGATGAAATCCAATTGTATATGTTCCCATTGAGGCCCATATTTCGCAATTTTGACATTAGTATTTTTCTATTTACCGTGTCAAAAGCTTTTTCAAAGTCAATGAACACTGCTACTGTTTGTTCATTCCCCATAAAGCCTTTCATTATGTCTCTTTCTAATCTACATATATTATCTGTTACTCTTCTCCCCTCAACAAAACCTGTCTGATCGGGGTGAATTAAATTATTTATTTGCATTTGCCTTACTAATCGTTCAACGATCATTTTTTCCATGATTTTACATAACACGGATGTCAATGATACTGGCCGGTAGGAGGATGGAAGTCCAGCTTCCTTATTTTCTTTCTTTATTGGGATAATAATTGCATGTTGCCATGCCTTAGGTAAAACACCCGATTCCCATACACGATTGAATATATATAATAATTGCATTCTATATTTTTGTGGCAAATTGTCGATCAATTTGACCACTATATTATCTATTCCTGGTGCCTTATCCTTTGTGTTTTGAATGGCACAATTTAATTCTTCTATTACAAATAATTCATTTATTGCATTACAATTCATTTCTTTCATATTTATAGCTTCATCTTTTTTATGTTCTGTTTCTCTTTGTTCAGCCATATTTTGGCCAAAGGCTTTTACGAAAATATCTGCCTTTTGCTTTTTATCATTTATGAATATGCCATCTTCTTTAAGGGGGATCGTACGATCATTAACAGTCCCGTCCACAATACCATTTAATTTCTTCACCTTCTTCCAAAGTAAAGTGTAGGGGATGGAGCTATTGATACTACTGCAAAACTTTCTCCAACTTGCATCTTTGGCTTCTCGCATTACTTTCTGCGCGAGCGTTTTTTTATTATTGTAATCTAATAGGTCTTCTTTTAACATAGTTTTGTCTACTTTCCTCTTTGCTTTATTTCTCTCTTTGAGTTTCTCACTCACCTCTCCATTCCACCATGGAGCCGGTGGAGTGTTTAAACATATTTTTTTCTTTGGAATTGCTTCGTTTGCAGCTTCCATAATGTCGTTAACAAAGTGTTCATATAATGTCTCTACATCTCCTTCATCAATAATAAAAACTTTTCCATTTAAAATGGATCTATATTTATTCCAGTCTGCCTTTTCATAGGCTAATCTGTTTGTTTCCTCATATATTCGTTTCACATTCACACTATTATTTATAAATACGCGAGTTTCTACCATATAGTGATCGCTTATAAGCACATCTTGCAACACCTTCCAAGAACTTTTTGGAGCTATATTTTTACTCATTAGAGTTAAGTCTAAGTGTGAGTGTGTGCCATTTATATTGTTATACCTTGTGGGGGTATCATCATTTAAACACACTAAATCATTGTTATCAATAAAATCTTCTACCGTTTTCCCATTAATGTCATTTTTGTTGCTACCCCAAAGGGTGTTATGAGAGTTAAAATCCCCACATATTATAACACTTTTATCATTTTCCTTTATCATATCTTGTAAATCCTGTAAAACTATTCGTTTACAAGGATTATAATAATTTATTATAGTATATCTTTTGTCTTCAATTATGATAGTAACTTTTTGGTACTCCTTATCAATAGGAGTGTCCTCCTCCTTATATGACATAGAAGTATGAATGTAAATGGCACATCCTCCTCCTCCGGCCCCTCCTACTCTAGGTTTCAACAAAGATGTATAGTTTGGTATATTATAAAACATATTTGATTTTAACCATGTCTCTTGGAGGCATAATACTTGATATGTTTTCCCCGAATCCCTCAAATATTTCTCCAGTTCTTCTCCCGTGGTTCTTATTCCCCGGGAGTTCCACTGGAGTATATTTAGATCATCGGTTTTCATGTTTTGGGTATTTTTAGTATTGTTTCTGGATCTAAGAATTCAATCTTTTACATATTTGTTTCGCCTCCTAATAAGGAGTGTATTTTCTCAGCGTCTGTATTGAAGCCGCAGCATTGTTTTGCGGCGTCGACTACCAATTTGATTCTATTACTTTTTGTGTGCGCCCTATCTAGATTATTGATAATGAATACCAGAAGGGCTAATACTTGCTGGGGTTCAAATGTGAGCTTCGTTGTTTGTACTTCCATTACCTCCTCATTCTCTACGGATATTACAGGATTTGAGCCTGACTTGTCACTGCTCTCAGAGAGTGGCTTAGGGGCGGCTTTACCAGAATGCATCTGGGTAGATTTGGGTCTACTTGCGGCGTGGGCGTAGTCCTTTTTTACAGCTGTTGGAATTTTGCTCTTCGTCCCCTTATCATTATGACCTTTCTGTCTATTTTGTGGATGTGATGCGTCCACCAACTCAATAGTAGGCTGGGGTTGTTTTTCTTGTGATGGTTTTTGCACTGCAGTGGATTTTACATGTTTTGCCGCTGCCGCGTAGCTTGTTTGATTCGTGCATTTATAGACATTCATGGCTTGCGCCTCCTTAAATTTGGGACACCCCAAGTATGCCGCGCTGTGTGGGCCTCCACAGTGTGCGCACTTCAGCCGCCCATCGCTCCGGCAATCACTCCATTCATGTGGACCACTGCATTTGGGGCAGCGTATTTTTGCCCTGCACGTGGCCTTGGAGTGGCCGAAGCGCTGGCACCTAAAACAACGCATCACCGGGGGAGTATAAATTTTGACCTTTTTTCTTTCGTACCCCAGATAGACGTGGTCAGGCGCCACCGTCCCCCGAAAAGTCAGGAGGATGGCCATTGTTTTGACCAGCTCGCCCCTCACTTTCTTTTGGATACGCCTGGCCCCGACCACGCCATCGTCCGCAAGGGCGACTGTCAGGTCTTCATCGCGGAGATCCAAGTCGATTCCCGTGATGACCCCCCTGCATACCCTGGCTGGTGCATCCAGCGTCGACCTGACATCTATTTTATCAAAATGGGTCGTGTCTCTTAATAACTTTGTTTGTTTATCATTATGTGTCTCGATTTCGAGCCCACGTGTCATATTTCCGGGAGTAGATACAACAAATTTGGCGACGAGGATGGCGAGTTTGCAACCCCCGCCATCATTTTTGCCTACTCCCGGTACTCCTACCATACCCTGGAAACAATGGAAAGGATTGTTTGAGAACTTTCTTCTGGCCGGTGGTGCAAGCAAATACAGCGATGATCGCCGCCGTGCTATGCTACTTCATTGCCTAGGCCCCGAAGGCCAACGTGTGTTTCATACGCTACCTCCAAGTTCAAGTTCTACATCCGGGGATGCGGACGGTGATGATTCACTGTCGAGCGATTCGCCGTGTACATACGACGAAGCACTGAAACGTTTGGACATTCATTTTACGCCTGCCGTGAATGTTGTCGCTGAACGTATCGGTTTCGACAACGGGGACAAGGACATGATGAACCCGTGGATGATTACATTAGCGCACTTCGTGCATTATCAGTTAACTGTGAATTCGGGAATTTGCGTGATGAGTTCATTCGCGATCAGCTTGTTGAAAAAACAAATTGCGGACGCATTCGAGAAAGACTACTTACAGTCACCGAGCCGAAGCTTACACTTTCTACTGCTGTTACAATCGCACGTCAAATGGAGTCTGCTGCAAGGGACAATCGTGCTTTGGATGCTTCTTCTAACCCTGTAAATGCTATGAAGTTCAATTCAACTCATCAGAAGCGCCCATACAAACCTGCTCCACTGAAAAATAAGCAGGAAAACATGCAACACAGCAAAACTGTGAGTAAAAACACTCGTACTTCTGACAGTGTTATGTGCTATCGTTGTGGTGATAAAGGCCATAAAGCCAATGACAAAACATGCAGAGCAAAGGATGCACGTTGTTCTTCATGCAATAAAGTTGGACACTTTGCTCGTGTTTGTAGATCTACAAAGCCTAAGGTGAATTTTGTGACTGAGACTGAACAAGATGATACTGATCATGATCATGCTGCACATGAATCAGTACAAATTCTAAACATTTCTGCAAACAATATCAAATGTACTGTGAATGTGAATCATGCACCTGTGGAAATGATTTTTGATACTGGATCACCAGTTACATTGATACCAGTTGATGTGTTTGACAAACATTACTGTCGTGATGCACTGATTCCCCCACGTTCAGGGGTACAGCTGACTACATACTTACATGAACCTATTCCAATAATAGGGATGTTTCCAGCTCGTGTTTCGCATGATAGCAGTACGACGTGTGTAGCCTTACTGTATGTTGTTGAACGAGGAAGTTGCATACTGGGACGTGACTTGATTACTGCTTTGCGGTTGACACTTCAGGACAATGTCGTCATGAACATTTCACTTTCCCTGGAATCTGAATTTCCTGAGCTTTTTCGCGATGGAATAGGACTTGCCAAAGGATATGCACACCGCATCAAGACAAAACCAGTTCCTCCTGTCCAACACAAACTACGACGCCTACCATTCGCAATTCGCGATAAAGTATCAGCTGAACTGGAACGCCTCATAGAAGCTGATATTATCGAACCTGTTGATGCTAGCGAGTGGATATCATCACTGGTAGTTGTCCACAAAAAGAATGGGGATATTCGGTTGTGCGTTGATCTCCGTAACGTCAACGAAGCCATCGTCGAGGACAAGTTCCCGCTACCCCATATTGATGAACTGCTCTCCGAAATGAGGGGTTCAACGGTGTTTACCACCCTGGATCTCACGAACGCTTACCATCAACTCTTGCTACATGAGGACTCGCGTCACCTCACGACGTTTATCACACACAAGGGACTGTTCAGGTTTAAACGTGTGTGTTTTGGCTTGTCGTCGGCTCCTTCGGCATTTCAGAGACTTATGGCTTCTATCCTTGCAGGGCTGGATGGAGTCCAGTGCTATCTGGATGATATTATCATCCATGGAGACACGCAGGAAGCCCATGATACAAACTTACGTGCAGTTCTTCTCCGCCTACAGAGTGTTGGCTTAACAATCAACCTCCAGAAATGCCACTTCAACCTGCATGAGATCAATTACCTCGGGCATGTCATTTCTGCCAAAGGACTACAGCCCAACGAAGCTCACGTGAATGCCATACGCAATGCTCCTGTTCCAGGTGATGCTGCTGCCTTACGTTCCTTCATAGGACTTGCATCGTACTATGCCAAGTTCTTGCCCAGTTTTTCCACCATCACTGCACCCCTACGGGAACTGACGAGAAAGGATACCCCTTTTGTATGGACTGATGCTGCTGATCACGCATTCCACAAAATCAAGGAGTTGATTTTGCATTGCGCTACACTACAGTTGTTTGATCCTGATCTCCCAGTGATCATTTCAACAGACGCTTCAGACTACGGTCTAGGAGCCATTCTTCTTCAAGTGAAAGATGGTGAGGAAGTTCCTATTGCTTTTGCTTCGCGTACGCTCACACCAGCGGAACGAAACTACTCAGTGGGTGAGAAGGAAGCTCTGTCGTGCGTCTGGGCTTGTGAAAAGTGGTTCCAGTATGTCTGGGGAAGACATTTTGTTCTTCGCACAGATCACCAGGCCTTAACCACATTACTCTCTTCGAAAGGGTCTGGACGACAGTCTATGCGCATTGCTCGTTGGTCTACTCGTTTACTACGCTTCAACTACACTGTCGAGTACTATCCAGGCCTACACAACTATGCAGCGGACGCGTTATCGCGATTACCTCAGCCTGCTGATGATGTCATCGAGGATGATGACCAGGAAGTTGTCATACAGAGCATTTTCGCGGACGCGACGATTTCCAAGTCAGAGCTCCAAACCGCGACGGCTTCTGATCCTGTTCTTCAAAGCGTGATCAAGAAAATTTCGCGTGGATGGTCAAAGGACGCGAGCAAGGATGATTCCCTGAAAGCGTTCTACATGGTTCGCGATGAGCTGGCCGTCATCGACAACTGCATATTTCGCGGTGATAGGATGGTTACTTCGCGTACTGTGATTACATTTCTCACACAATTGTTTGCTAGGGAAGGTCTCCCTTCAGAAATTGTCACTGACAATGGGGTTCAGTTTGTGTCAAGTGAGTTCGAAGAGTTCCTTAAACAATTGGGTATTTCCCATTGTAAGGCATCGCTCTACTACCCTCGTGCAAATGGGGAGGTTGAGCGTTGGAACAGAGTACTAAAACAGACTTTGCAAATTGCTACATCCCAAGGGAGAGATTGGAAGGAAGCAACCCTTGAGTTGTTAATGGCCTACCGTTCTACCCCACACCAAACTACTGGTAAATCCCCTGCAGAATTGCTACACGGTCGACCCATGGTCACGCCATTACACATTCGAAGTGCCAATGATGGCAAAGGGCGTGTACAGGGTGATGTCGAAATGCGCAAGCGCGTCAATACAAAGCAACAAAAAGCGCGCGTGTACACAGACAAGGTGAGGGGTGCTTCCATTCCAAAGTTCAAAATTGGTGACAAAGTCAGGGCGAAAAGGGTCAAAAAAGTGAATGACTCTAGATTTGAGGCTCCCCAAAAGATAGTTGGACAAAAAGGACCTTACACATTTGTGTTACAAGATGGACGTGTATGGAATGCCTCAAAATTGACCCTACATAGAGACTGTAAAGACAATAACATGTCACATGACGTAAATGTGCAGACTGGAGGCCAAAGATCAAAACGTGAAAAAAGGGCACCAGTCTGGACACGTGATCATATGTTGTATTGAGTTGATTGTGCACAATGTGCAGCCCACCGTAAATGAGTGTAAAAGTGTTTAAGCTCTTATGGGACATGTATAATTTGGTTCTAAGAAAAAGTATGTTCATTTGTTGTCATGGAAATGAAACAAAGTGGAAGCTAAGAAGCATGTTACATATACATACATAACTATAATATGTGTACTGTATTACATGATTTTATTAATGTGATTGTGTACAATTAGACAAACTTACAAATCATTGAAACCAGAGTAAAAACAGATTCATATTTGAATTGAGGTTTTAATAGTACATATGTTTCATGATACATTTCGTACAGCAGACCATTGAGGTTACATGGAAATTTATAAGTGCATAATTATAGAATAATTACATGCATAATGTTGTACGCATTATGAGGTCTAAGTGGTGATTAATTTAAAACCCTATTATGACTTTTATGACATTTAAAGTTTCAGCTTAAACATGATGCATACATATATAGAAATGAAACATAAGTTTGTATTCCATAAATGTAATAGTACACATAGTTTGGCTTCTTTAGGAAAAGCATTATTTACATATCAGGAAACAGGGAACAAGTCTGAAAAGTAAGAAATTGTTTCATAATTACAACTGTTTACAGGTTGTTTTGAATATTAACAGTTTTAAGATAAAGGTACATGTATACATCATTACGGTAAGGTATAACAGTATACTTCATTTATATTATATATTTTGGGCTGCTATGCTATGCTATGCTATGCTATGCTATGCTATGCAAAAAGGTGAAACATTTTTGGTTAAGTACTTATTACAACAAATATGATAAACCCTTTTTAAGCAGAGGGGAGATGTTGTGTTCTCTACATTATAATTACACTAGAGTCTGAAATGAAGACTAATGATGTTTACGTGACATGAGCATGCTTGCTCGTGGTTCAGCAAGATGGCACCTGAGTAAAGTACATAACGTTACTACGGTCTCCGGACTATTTCATTCATGTCATATTTACGGGAGTAGATACAACAGCAGTGCAAAGCAGCACAATGCAAATACACAACAATACAATACAAAGGCTGTACACTGTAGCGTACGGAGTACGGTATAATACGCTCGCACCGGCGTGCCAAACTGCACAATAGCGTTCGCGCCAAAATATATTCAATGCCAACAATAAGCCGTGAATGCCGTAGCAGCGTTATACGGTACAGGTAGGCCTATACAATATATACGTTACACATCAATATACGAGTAATACAATGTGGACAACGACACAAAAAACACACGAAACGAAACGAAAGTGATAGACAATATATCTATCAGAAAATACACTGATACGAAAAGTAATTAAACTATGCGAATAGCATAAGCACAAAATATAACATAAACCACACAGTACATACACCACAGTATTTACTCACTATAGACGGGAAGACGAAAATTGAGCAAGAATATTGCAGAAAAATCGAAACCCGAAAATGGAGCGAAGATATGCGTGCGAAGCAACAGCACCGGCAACGGAGCAACGAAGCACCAGCAACGGAGCAACGGAGCAAGCAGCAACGGAGCTATGGAATCGGCACGGAGTATAAATCAGCACGGAGCTAGTATCAGCACGGAGCTAGTATCAGCACGGAGCAATAACGAATCTATGATTTGCGGATGATTTCGCGAGCTCAATGTGGACAATAGTGGACAATATGTTGTTGTTGTTGCTGGTTGATTTTAGGCGCGTGTTCAATCACACCGGATTATGTACACGCCGGCATTGTAGTGGGTCGAATGCAGCTACACGTCACTGAGGAGGTGGCTGGCTCTCCGGAAAGGAGTCTACGACCCTGTACTGTGCATATTAAGTTTGTTTGTTTAGTTTACTGTTTAGAATTTATGTTGTTAATAATTTTTGTTAGAGGTGCATTGAAGTTGATTAGAAGTTGATTGTTACATTTTTTTTTCTTTGATAATTTATTTAACTCTCTTTCTCTCACGATTTTCAGCGAGCATATTTTTCTCAAAAAAAAAAAAAAAAAAAACAGTTCTTACTTTCTTTTGACATGTATAATTCAAAAACTACAGACTGAGGGAGAAGGAGATCGAGAAAAAGAAGAGAGAGAGAGAAAAAAATATAAAAAAAGGAAGAGCATAATGTTTTGGATACTGTAAATACTGTAACATGTTTAGCATTTGTAGTTCCTGTGAGAGGCAAGTGCAACCTTGTTAACGTTCTCTCATATAGATACTGTAGAACAAAGAACAACAAATTTAATCTATGGGAACAATCTGATAATCATGTATTCACGCTTCTAGAGAATGTACAAAAAAGTGATTGGTCTCGAGACTATCCCTTTGAGATAGCTACTGACCGAACTACTGTAATTGATATCTTAATGCAATGCACAAGACACAAGACACAAGAATAAAATGTTTATTATTCTGCTCACCTTGTTTCATTGTTTTTGATATATGATATAGCAAGATGTCATGGGTATATCTAGACATACACATATACATACACACACAGAAGAGGGGAACAAACAGCGATAAACAACAAACTATACTTCATTTTATTTCCTCAAAACAATTTCAAACCACAAACAATGTTGAAACAATTTCGAAACAATTTCAAACCACATGCATGTAACTACTTTTCCAGATGAACATACTGTAAGCACATAAGTGTGCTCGAAAAAAAAAAAAAAAAAAAGGAAGAAAAAAGGGTTTGGTTTGGGAGGGCAACTACATACTTGTGTGATCGCTCTTCCAGTGATTAAATATACATAAATAAACCAGATACAATACATATATACGTACACACATGCACATATATATATATAAATATATGTACACATATACATATATACACATACACATACACACATATAAATCAATGCTAATTTGTGAATGAAGGGGATGCGCATGTGGGACGAACTTCCTTGTTATTTTGCTGATTCTGGAGTACTTAATCAAATATACTTGTATTTATCTGTTGTTTTGATGTAACGTATAACTAGAGCATGGTTCTGTTTAGTACCTAGCAGATGTTTTATGGTTATGTTTTTTTCCCGGATACACGTAAAGAGTTGTTTTCTTTGTTCCTTGTATTCCTTACAATGCAGTAAAAAATGTTCAATTGTTTCGTGCACTTTACAGTAATCGCAAAGCCCGCTTTCATGTCTGTTAAGACGAAATTTATAAAAATTTAAGTTACACTTTCCCAGTCTTAATCTGTGTATGATTTTCTCATCTCTTCTGTTACTGAGATTGATCTGAGATTTTGGTTGTATAATAGGTTGAAGAGAGTAAAAGAATCTACCCGTTGTATTGGAATCCCACTGCATTTGCCAAATTTGTTTGTAAAAATAAATCATGTGATTAACTAGTTCTTTTCTGCATCTGGGGACTGCTATGTCAATATTTTCTTCAATAGTCGCTGCGCGCGTCTTTTATAGCGTAAGCTGCGTTCCGAAGGTGCCGGAACCGCCGCGCTGCGATTGGTCGGCGCACTTGACCAATCACTAGCCGCGGACGGTGCGACATCCGGGCGGGTAGCGGACGTCGGGGAAAGCCCCTCGGTTGGCGGCGGCGTCGCTGGCGGGCGAACACTGGCGGTAGCTGCACAATTGCTAATATGGTTAGAAGCGGGCGTCGGAAGGCGGTCAAGCGGAGAGTTACGGGTGGTCGCGGGTGGCGCATGGCGGCGGATGGTCGGAAGCCATTCCTCGGGGATTTCAATGCCGTTATCCCTATTGATGTTATTCGGATGTAAGCGGATTTGGATAGCCTCTTTAACACGCTGTGTGTACCAGTGCTTATCCCGCGCTATGCAGCTTACCGCGTCCCAATAAGCCAGTTCGTAATTACAATTTGCGCATGAGCAGATGAAGGTCATAGTGACCAAACCAGCTTGTTGGTTTTTAAATCACTGAGATAAGCATCATCATTAATAAGTTATTTTAGAATATGCTTGTTATCCAATTTATAAAAGAACACCAAGGTGTTCAATCATGGGGTATTTGACAACAGGCCAAACGACAACAATTAGTTTACAATAAACAATGTAATAGAAGCTTTCCCAATTGTTCACAGACCGTAGCCTACTATTCTTGTCACCTGTTTTGAAATGGTTCCTTTATTAGAGGTTGAATATCGCCAATTGCTATGTCGGGTAAGCAAATTACGTAACATCTCCTTTTGAAATGATATATTAATCAACTGCTTATCCTAATGAAAAAGGGAAAGGTCATAGTGACCAAACTTGCTCCAGAGCTAACTACGAACTGGTGTATTGGGAGGGTGATCTGCATTCCAAGCATGCTCTGCGACTGCCGAACTATCTATGCGCCGATGCTTGACATCTCTGCGGTGCTCTACCATTCTTCCGCTGACGGGTCTACCCGTTTCCCCGATGTACACCTTGTCACAAGTCCCGCATGGAATCTTGTAGATAACGCCATCGAGTCTGTCGGGTATCGCGGGGTCCTTAGGGCGCACTAGCTGCTTACGAATGGTAGTATCGGACTTGAAAACGGCGCGTATGCTATGCTTCTCTAAACGTCGGCGAAGCTGGCGGGAAATCGAATCGACAAACGGTAGAACAACGGTAGACTTGTACTGCATAATCTCTTTGTCGGTAGAGTTCTTCCTCTTAGTCACGCGGTTGAGGAAAGAGCGCGGGTAACCATTGGGAACTAGAGCGGAAGCAATGCGTTGTTTCTCAATGGAAGTGCAGTGCGGCTTAGAAACAATGCGCGATGCCCTGTCATAAAGGCATTCAACGACCCCGCGTTTGACGGATTGGGGATGATGCGAATCGTAAGCTAGGTATTGGTCGGTGTGCGTGGGCTTTCTGTACACTGTGGTGGTGAGACGGCCCTCACTGTCGCGGTGCACCAGTGTATCGAGAAAGGCGATGCGGCTTTTGAGTAATTATACATTGTTTTCATGATCTCTTATAAATAAACAGTGTGTCACTGATAAATAATATACATGTATTGTATTTTCAATATCTATATTTGTTTACCCTGGCCAATGAACTTTTACTTGCTTGAATACCAAAAACACACTCAAAGCCTTCTATTTTGGTTAGTCTATTATATGTCTCATATGTTCTGTGTTTAATGTTGTGTGTGGATGTGTAGGTGCTTAATCATGTATAATATTGTTTTTGCATGGATAGATTTGAATGCAATTTTCCTTTTAATGCTGTAAGTGATAGAGAGTTTCAGCTAATTGTAGATGGTGTGCAGAGAAATTGTAACAATGATGATACCCATGTTGATAATTTAATATCTAATAATTATGTAAATGAGGATGAGGATGATTTTGATGAATTAGACCCTGATGATGATTTCTTTGTAACAAATAACTTTACAAAATACTGGCTTCCTAAGGACTTTAATAAAGATATTGACGTAAGTAAAAATACAAATAATTTCAGTATGCTCCACTTTAATTCTCAAAGTTTGTATCGAAATTTTGATAACATTAATCAATTCATTAACCAGTTGGACTTTAGATTTTCTATTTATGGATTTAGTGAAACTTGGATACATAATAAGACTCCTCTATTGTTTAATTTGGATGATTATACATTCTATCATAAAGATAGACTGCACAGGAGGGGCGGAGGTGTAGCACTTATAGTTCATAATCAATATGATATTAAAGTCCGGGATGATATATCATTACCTGATTCTCTCTGTGAATCCCTTTGTATTGAAATAAAATTAAATCATACGAAAAATATAATTGTTGGTATAATCTATCGAGACCCTAGTAAATTAATTCAATATTTTAATGATAATATAAGTATATGCCTTGAAGGTCTGGTGAGAGAAAATAAAATGTGTTTATGGATAAGTTTAAAAATATATATGATTCTAAGCTTATTAAAAATACTTGTAGTAGTAAAAAGTGCAAAAAGGTCCCAAGAAAGCCATGGGTTACCTTTCAATTATTAAAATGCATTAACAAAAAGGATAGGCTATACAAATTATTTTGTAAGAAGAGAACTGAATGTAAAGAACGTAGATATAAGAAATACCGTAATAAACTTCATTCTATTCTACAATCCGTACGGAAAAATACTATCCTGATTTGCTTGAAAAAAAGTAAAAGTAATCTCTTAAAAGTATGGCAAGTGATAAATGAACTACTAGGTAAACACGGTAAAAACAAGAATCCATCGTATTTCATGAAATTAACTGATGGTCAGTTGATTGTAAATGAGTTTAATTCATATTTTTCTAATATTACTATAAAACTTAAATCTGACCATATTACCCAATCTATAAAAACATTTGATACATATCTTACAAATAAATGCGATGTCCCTATGTATTTTCATCCAACTGATGAAGCAGAAATAATTCAAATTGTTCAGCGTCTTAAATCAAGCCAAAGCACGGGGTTTGATGGAATAAGTCAATACATTATTAAACATATCATTCATTTTATTGTCAAGCCCCTTCTTCATATATGTAATCTTTCAATGTTATATGGAATAGTCCCCCAAAAGTTTAAAATTGGTAAATTAATTCCAGTGTTTAAAAAGGGCGACCCTCATGTATTTTCTAACTGTCGACCAATCATACTATTACCATGTTTTACTAAGATATTAGAAAAGTTGATTTATAACAGACTATTAGAACACATAAATATGAATAATCTATTGACAGATTCACAATATGGTTTTAGAAGTAATTTCTCTTGTGACCATGCTTTAATTGACCTTAATGATCATGTTCTAACAGCATTAAGTAATAAATTATATACAATTTGTATATATTCCTTGATCTTTCAAAAGCTTTCGATGTTATAAACCATGATATCCTACTTGCAAAACTTAATCATATTGGTATTCGAGGTATGACTAAAGAATGGTTTAGAAATTATTTATATGATCGTTATCAATTTACATCTTATAATACCTTTGTTTCTAATAAGGAAAGAATCCGACACGGAGTCCCACAGGGCTCAGTACTGGGTCCTCTATTGTTTCTTGTATATATAAATGACCTTTGTTCTGTGTCTGCATTTTTCACTTCATTTTATTTGCTGATGACTCAAATAGTATTGCATCACACACAAATTTTGATAAACTTATATCGGAAACAAATAAAGAATTTAAAAAGATAGTCGATTGGTTTAATGCATATGAGTTATTAGTGAATTATGAGAAAACAAATGTATTATATTTCCATGGTAAAAATATTAATATCCTAAAAATGATGTTAAAATAATTATGAATGATATCACTTTAACTGTAAGCTCGTCAGTTAAATTTCTTGGTGTAATTTTAGATGACACTTTATCCTTTGAAAATCATAGATTGTATATTAAGAATAAGATTTCAAAGAGCATTGGCATCCTATGTAAATTACGCTTATTGTTACCAGAAAGGGTATTTTTTATGTTGTATAATTGCTTAATTTTACCATACTTACAATATTGTAATATTACTTGGGCCAGTGTTGGAAAAACTAAATTAGATACTTTATTTAAACTTCAAAAGAAAGCCCTAAGAATCTGTACTAACTCACATTATCGAGCTCACTCACTTCCTTTGTTTTTTCCGTTTGAATAATATATTTATGATATTTATGAAATAAGAACTGCCACATTAATGTTTTGTGTTTTTGATAATTTGTCACCAAAATATATCTGTAAAATGTTCCTTTGTAATAATTCAGTACATTCTTATAACACTCGCTCAAGTAATAAATATCATTTTCATAAGGTCAATACCCAAACTTTGTTATACTCTGTCAGACATAATGGTCCTGGTACATGGAATGAATCATCAAATGAATTAAGAAGTTGTACCCTGCAGTCCGCATTTAAAGCCAAACTGAAGAGATCACTGATCTCTTCATATTCAAATTAACTCATATAAAGATAGCTTTGTGTTAATACCAATGCAATGTATGCGTGTGTGTGTGTGTGTGTGTGTGTATGTGTGGATGTACGTATGTATGTATAGTAATTTATTCTGTATACCATGTGTCAATTTTGAAAAATTATATCATTTTGTATTTAGAAGGGGGCTACTGCTCACAAGTTTTTTATTTTTTGTAACCTCCTATTCCATTATCTGTATTTATATGATTGATACATTACATGTATATATTTTATTGTTATTCGCATGATTTGGAATTAATAAAATGAACTGAAGTGAACTGAACCATGCACTCCTCAGCCTAGTAAATAGGCTATGTTAAGAGCAGCTTACAGTCATGAATATTGAGTGGCGGCTTCAAACCTTGCTCATAGGGATGGATATCTATTTCTTTAACCCTAAAACCGCCGGGGGTTGAATCAACCCCCCCCCCCCCCCCCACGAGAATACCTCGACGCGACACTTCTTGACTTTTTTGTAACGTCCTGCGCATCTTTTGAGACCAAATTCGTGAAATCCACGCATACTACTTCGGAGCCACTCCCGTTTTCGTAAACGCATGTCATCCCAAAATTTTCACAAATTTTGCAAATGTGTGTGCATTTCCTTTGGAAGACAGTGCTCTTTCAAGAAACTCTTAAAAGCCTAATTATTTTTCCATTTAATATTTTTGATTGATCAATTTTATGCTAATCATGGTAGAGAAGTGGTCAGTGTCAATTTACAATAAAAAATAAAACAAAAGTAGAAAAACAAATAAATAAATAAGAAATTCCCTAAACAATAAAATACATAAAAATTTAAATGAATTTTCAAAGTTTTTTGGTGACCAATTGTTAAACATATTAAAACAGATATACACAAAAAAAACATTATACTCTTATAGTTTTGATTAGTGTTTCATATGATTATGGGCTAAATTAGCATAATTAATCAATTAAAATCAGAAATTAACAATTTTGAACAGTTTAACGAAATAGTCTTGTAGATTATGGCACAGGTGCTGTGCGCGCCAAATTGTGTCGCAATCGCGCAACCTATGGTCGAGATCTCAAAGGGTGGGGGGGGGGGGAAGGGTGAATAACCACTCCCACCCCCACCCCCACTCCCCACCCCGGCCACAGAACAGTCCCAAAAGCCCGGCCTGATTAGGTTTAATTAGGTTTAATTATCCTTGGAAAAAAAAGTACCAAGTAAACTAAATCGTGGGTATGTTTTTTTCGGGGGGTAATGCTAGAACTTGATGTTACGAAATATGTTTTTGTTACCATCAAGTGCTTTCATTTCGCATGGGACAAATAACGGGTAAAGCACCTAAGTAAGGGATCAGGGAAGTTATACATATTTTTTTCATTTTCTCTATTTCGCTCTCTCTGTCTCTCTTTCTGTCTCTCTCTGTCTCTCTGTCTCTTTGTCTGTCTGTCTGTCTCTCTATCTCTTGCTTTCTCTCTCTCTCTCTCTTACCCTCTTTATCCTTTTTCTCTCTCTCTTTCACTTCTGATCTCCATTTTCTAAACGCAGTGATGGTTATTTATTACGAACTAAAATAAACACTAAGAAATGCACCGAAATTCATTCGTTTATTATCATCGACACAAATATTTTTATTTGTAATACTGTTTTTCATCTAAATATCTGTTTCCTTTGTTAGCACGCAATATATTACACAATCAAAACGAGAACAATGGTCCCCCTTGTCTTATCACAGCTGCAGTTTTCAATATTGAAACGGATACTCCTGGTAGAGGAGTTTATCTCTTCCTTTATCTCGTGCTGCTAACTGCTATTCTGGAGTAAGAATTCATCTTATCTTTCTCTCTCTACATCTCTCTATTAATGGTTTCTTCTTAATGCTTCATTTTCTTTGTAAGCACACAGTGAGTTACACCATAAAGACAAGAAGTATGTTTTCCCTTTTATGACCACTGCACTTATACATCATACGGAAATTCGTCTTGGAAATAAATCAAGCATCCCATTCAAATGAAAAGTATCAGTGTGCTGCTTTTCGCTCTAGATAATATTTTGTTATATTTAAGGACATATATAGTGCATTCATTTGAATAATCTCTTCAATTTTCTATTGAAACAAACATCAAATCATTCATTTTTGACAAATCAAAATTGAAATCCTAAATTTGTCACGTATTAATTTGATTACATTTATTTTCCCTTAACACACATCGAATCATACATTGTGTACATTAAACATTCAAATCATTAATTTGTCACATACTTTGCAAAGTCTGGAGTATAATCACAATAAAATAATGATATTAATTATAGTCGGCAAAAAACACATTAATTCACTAACGTATGAAGGAATGAAAGAAGACGAAGATTCCTTGAAATTGGCATTCATGGCGGATTCACCAGAACAAATAGATCAACCAAAAAAAAAAAAAAATACATTTAACTCAGTACAAAGAACACTAAAGGACGGGAAGCTTATTGAGTCTTTAGTGATAAACATAAAACTGAATGATACTTCATCCATTTTGCAGACAAGACAACATTCGATATATCTTTGTATGAACCATAAATACATATTATAGTTTTATTATGTGGAAAAAGAGACTTAATCAATGCAGAAAGAGAATTAACGAATGTAAACAGAGGCAAATAATTCAAATATTTCATTGAAATCCTATTATTTCTTTGTAGTTTGGCTCTCAGATTAAGCTTATATTTCATATTTTCAGCAACATGTGTCTCCTTGATTGCGATATCAGGAATTGAACTTACAAGTACAAAGATCTGCATGTAATACACTTGAATTGTTGTCGATCCGCCAACATTTCAATTTGACATGAAACGATCAAGACGTACTCATATATCTTTTTCATATTTTACCTACATAAATATAGCCTATCACAAAGTTTACAAGACAATACTAACGATACTAATCTGAACTTTGTCCCTTCGATTGTGATATCAAGAATTAAACTTACAAGTACAATTATATCTTATAACAAAGTTTACATGATGATAACACGTATGATTGTGTCACTTTATGTAATATCAAGAATTGAACTTACATGTATAAAGGTCTGATTATACTCAACTAAAATTGTGGAGATCAACATTTCAATTAGACACGAAACGATAAGTGCTCACCACAAAAATAAGTTTGTACTAGGTGTAAAAAAAACAAAACTCGAAACTTTTTAAGAATGATTTAAAAAATCGTGCTGAAGGTCCAATCTGTCAGAAGCATCGTGACACTGCGATGTCAGGGTTATGGGTAGGGGATCGACAAGTGTGACGCACAATGGGAATCGTTGTGTTCGGAATTGATTGATACCTTTGTACATCCAAATCTGTCCAAAAAATAAAATTTAACATATTTCAAGAATGATTAAAAAATAATAATTGATAAAAATGTCCTAAAACAAAATACCAGCCTTTGGCTTTACGACGAATAAAGTTCAACTTTATTGGAATTGCAACTTATTAAAAATTACTTTCCAGAAGTGTCAAAAACTGATGGGTTTTGGTAAAGTTGATTGTCTTCTCAACATAACTGTTTATGATGTGGGTCTGCACAAGATCAATATCACATTCCATTACACGATAAAGTACAAGTATATCTAGATCAATACATATCCTTCTATTTGACAGTCTGTTTTTTTTCATCTGGAAACATTAATTTTCTTTGGTAGCACACAAAAAATTACATACATTGCTGTCAAGCGGGATCTTCTTCTTTATACACGTTTTAACTGTCATTGAACAGAACGAGGAAATCCGTTTTGATATCTTGGCTGAGTTGTGGTATGCACGCCTTGGGGAAAAACAGGCAATGTGTTTGTCATTATTTGTTGGGATTTGTTGATGGGTTTCCCCGCTAGTGAACGGTGAAACTGGAGTGGGCAAACCATATTGTGATTCTTATTACGAGAATAGGAAATGACGGATGTGACCTAGATCTGGGTTTGTTATTCATGCACAAATATGGTATGTGCATATCCTCTGTTAGGTTAGTATAGATGTGTGTTCAGCTAGCGACTCTCATGTTTCAATAGATAACGTCTCACATGTCTCATAAGGAAATATTGCGAATGGGCAAAATTAGTTTCATTCTCAGATTGCTGCCAGGTATTTGATATAAATTGACGATATATGTATATGTCAAATTACCTCCTTGTTGTTAGCCCTCTCAATACCACGCTAGTAGAAGCTCAATGACTTATCATACTTGTTTCGCACCTGTTGCACTTAGAGACATAGCACCCAATTTGCTGACGTCATGAAACTCGGCAGGAATCAGCAGTTTACCCTAATGACAACGTGTATGTGATATTTGAAAATAATTAGTAGACTTATAGGCATGTAGAAGTTGAAAATCTTAGATATCATGGATATAGATATATGTAAAGAGGATCCCATCGATATTTTTTAGTAAATTAAACAAACCAATAATAGATATATAACAGTCAATACATCAATATGTAAATGTTCGATTTAGCATAGTTTCCACTTCTGACTCAATATGCACAAGAAGAATCAAATTCATCCATGATATGCAGGATAATCTCCTGCCCCCTCCCCCCCCCCCCCCCATCTCCACTCCTTTATTAACAGTTGAGTATTAGCCTGAATGACAATGACTCATATAACAAAGCAAATGAAGGTAGTTTAGCTCATGAACATCATGTTGCTCGTAAAACGATGCTTTGATCACTCCATTTAAAATGTATCAGTTCTTTTTCAACTTCCTCTTTTGGAAAGGAACTCATGGAAGTGGTTTTTTCCTGAACATTAGTATTTAGGAAAACAAATAGAGAGTTGAAATTATGAGCTTTTTGTGACGAAATGGCGATGCTGTGATCATTCCATTTATAATGAATCGGTTAATTTTCCAGAACCTCCTTAGCAAGGAGATGATTATACATTGGTAGGTACATATTCAAATGTTCACATATTTACATAATCGTGGAGTTTACATTGTAGGCCTAAATCTATAGGCGTCCATCTCTTGCAGTAATTGGCTTTAGAAGCCGGGGAGTGATGGGAGAGAGAGGGGTGAGGAGAAGGGAGGTGGGGGGGGGGGGGATGGGTGGTAGGTTGGAGGGTGGAGAGGGGGACGGTGTCGGTGGTACGTCTTTGCCAAGGTAGGGTCTTTCCCACATTTCATGCATCAACATCACATTTTACAGGATACTCAAATCGTTTTTTTAGTCATTTTATGTACTCCAGATTCATTATAAAGGTAACAAAACATCGTTCCAATGACTTTGGTCCGAAATAGGAAACAATCTGTGATATTCCTAAAATCTCTAGACTCGTCTCATGGGTAAAATATCCCAACCTGTTTGAAATATCATTTAACAATGCTGTTAATGGTACGATTTGAACATGTTATGCGCATTTTCCTTTGACGCAAATCAGATCTTTTTCTTGCCTACCGTATTTACAACCATGTACAAACTGGAACTATCACGTAAGAATCAAGTAAGAACGTATCAATGTACATAAACACAGGTCGATCTGTAGTTGGAACAGGAGGCACAGGAATGGCGAGATGGATATTAAACTCTTTAGTTCTTTTCTCTTTTATCAACTACAACATACAATGCGGCAATATCACCTGGTTCGGGTTGGGTTGTATTTGAGGAGAGGTTGACATTCACGTAGCTCGCAGCGGCCCCCGTCCCATCGGCTGCCTCAGCGAAGGAGTGTGTCACTTCCTCCTTCCTCGACCCTGGTCCTTTATCAGGTACAGCGTAGAGAGCTGCCACACCTCCGTCATCATCTCCCGTCTCATCCTCGCACCGCGTCACGCCGTTTTGGGAAGGAGTGACGTCACCGCGGCCCCTCGATGCGAGTGATGGATGCATCGCCTCTTGACCACCGCTGAGATCCCGCTTGGACATGACGGACGCGCGGTCAGCGGACTTGCTTGTCTTGTCCGGCATGGCGTACAGCGGCCCGCATGCGTCATCAGTGGTGGGGTCAGCGATAGCGCGACTCACGCGGTAGTCGCTGGTGAAATCATACAGGACGTTGTCGACCATTCCGTTGTTGTCGAAGCCACTTCCAGTTAAATCCTCGTTGCTGTCCCTCCCTCCGGAAGGTGCTTTGATCTCCGTGTTACGTGATCCACCGAGATGTTCAGGGGGAGAAGTATCTTGGATGCTGGTATAGCACAAGTCGGTTTCCTCTACCTCTCCTTTCTTCTCCTTGGTTCCATTTTGACTGTGATTAGTGACATTCGGTGCGTGTTTCTGCCGTTTTCGTGATCGTAACGAGATGATCACGATGATCAACAACAGTATCATTGACGATCCTCCCGCACTTATAGCAATAATCAGAGTCCTTTGAGATTTTTTGTTTTGTTCGCCAGGCCCCATTAAACCTGAGATTAAAGAACTTGATGCAATAAGCGTCCTAGAAACATAATTTGAACTGGAAGGGTAACCCGTAGACGGCGCTGTAGTCGTGTGATCGGCAGACGTAGTCACGCCAGTCGACAACGACGTCGTGGTAATTTGTGTGGTGGTCGTAATTATTGGTACAGCTGGTACAACGCACAAAATGCTCCCTTCGACGTTTGTAAACGGGTTGAATGTAATTGTAAGGTCCTCATGTAAGTCATTATTCGTACTAAATGTCAGCTCGTTACCTTGGATATTACCATATGTAATGCTGTCAGTGTATATGTAGACCTCCTGAGAATCGAACGATGGAATTGGATTACTATCTAGGATACATGTGACATACTTGATGACTGACGTCTCCGTGTGTTGCTGATTCACTGTGCATGAACAGTCGAAAACGCGAGCATCATATTGCACACGGTATTCAATAAATAATCCGTGAGAGTTGTAGGATTGGCAAGTATAATAGGCGGAATCCGCGACGGTCATGTTCAACACGGTCAGTGAAAAGCGGCCATACATGGAATCACCTGTATATGTGTTCACAAATTGAGCTATCACGCGTTCATGATCTTGAAATGAAGAGTCGTATCGTACTGTTTGCGGGTAATCTCGATATGCAATATACCCGTGTCTGTTATTTGACCAAGAATAAGTGTTTCTTGATCCAAATTGGAAATCGCAATATAATGTAACACTTTCCCCAACATTTGAAAATAATATGTTTATTTCGGTCACCGCCTCACCACCATGCATGCAGACGGCTGTCATACAGGCAACCAACAAGAGCAGGACACACCTGTAGCTCGACATGTTTCTTTCCATGTTTCTTTTCAGAATTCTTCCTTGAGAGAGATCCGCACAAACAGAGATAGAGTTACTAGAACACTGCAGAATTCTTCCTTGAGAGAGATTCGCACAACCAGAATGCAGATGGCAGAATGGTGTCCGTGAAAATGTGCGAATGAATATCGGGTGTAGCTGTCTTATATTTGCTAGAGTCGAACTAATAGGCAAACAACCTGCTGCACTTCCTTATTTAGACACGATGGTAGTTGTGAAAATCATTTCCTATAAAAAGAATAATTCCAGGGTTGATGTAATAATGATATCATTTCGCATTCACTTAGAGATCTCTTTGACATCGATAGATCAGTCTCTAACTAGTGTGTGTGTGTGTGTGTGTGTGTGTGTTTATGTGTGTGTGTGTGTATGTATGTGTGTGTGTATCTGTTTATGTAGGGGGGGGGGGGTTATGAAGTCGTAGATGTAAAGGGGCGCATCACCGGAAATTGAGCTCTCATAGACAACGGAAATAGAAACATTACACAAACACTTAAGAATTTTTTTTCCTTCATTTTGCGAGCGCTACCCACTTATAGTTTTGGAAATGTATTGGAGATATTGGGTGTATACTATAGGTTTAGAAATAATGAAGAGATGGATTAACGACTAAATACAAACAGAGGTAGACCTTTTTTCTTTAAAACGTAAGCGCAAATGTTTACATCAGCTGGTGCATTATTCATTGAAATGAGGAATTGATTTATTTTACTTCACAACAAGAAGGATATTTGGAGTATGTAAGTCATAGAGAGAGAGGGTAGGGTGGTTTGGGTTAGTGGGAAATTGTGGGCTCAACCAGAGATAAAATGTTGATACACGAAGGTTTCGGTTGGAAAGGAAAAAAAAAGAGTATCGTTAAAGAGGAGCAAAATTTAAACTTGAAGCTGCAATATACAAAAGAAATATTTTTTTTTTTTTTACAAGTCCGATCCACGCCAAAAATTAAGGAAATTAATAATCTTCACGTTCCCATGATTGCACGATGTCTATAGCAAACAAACCTATTGTAGCGTTGTTTTAATTTCGCCTCGAACAATTAGCGGTCTCCTAGCCGTGATGTCGCCCTCTGGAGATAAATGCAAGACATGCAACAATAATTATTCTCACTAGAATCGTCTCTCTTCTTAATCACTGTTAATAGGAAAAAAAATATCGCAAACCCATCTTCAGGAGAAAGTGATTTCTAGGAATGAATGTTGATCAATAGCCCTCATGGGCAAATGAAATAATCAACAATGATAGATATTAACGGTTTATTTGTCTTCCTTGATCTTAAAATTAAAGTGGCTCTTTCTTTACGTCTATCCCAGGCCTCCCCTATTGCTCTCTTTCTCTCTCTCTCTCTCTCACACACACACTTTATCGTTTTTTTTCTCTCTCTCTCTCTGTCTCTCTTTCACTCTTTTTCTTTCTCGCATACACTTTATCGTTTTCTCTTTCTCTCTCTCTGTCTCTCTTTCACTCTTTCTCTTTCTCGCAAACACTATATCGTTTTCTCTCTCTGTGTCCTTTTTTCTCTCTCACACACACACACTGTATCGTTTTCTGTCTCTCTCTCTCTCTCTCTGTCCCTCTTTCTCTCTCACGCACAGACACATAGCATCACACTGTCTTTCTTGCACACACACTTACACACACACACAAACACAAACACACCACATACATTAATCAATTCATCTTTTTCTCTCTGTCTATTCCTCTTACACAATTACAAACGCCGTATCGTTCTATCTTCCTCTCTGTTTCTCTTTTCTTTAAACACACACACACACACACCTAAAATTGTTTTCTCATTCTATCTTTCGCTTTCCCTGTCGCACCCACAGTGTCATTTTCTTTCTCCTTTTTTCTATCTCTCTCCCTTTTTCTCTGTTTATTCATAACCATTTCATTTGTTTCTATCCTCTCCCTCATTGTCTCTTTGTCATGTTTGTACATCGTGATTTATTTACTTTAGTTTCATCATCTCTTGCCCCTTTCTTTTCTGTAGCATTGTTTGCCTCATATATTCTTCCTCGATCGCTTTGTTCAATGTTGATAACTTGTTCCGCTTCATGAAAACAGTTCACCTAGCATTTCACTCAAGAGGTTCCGCCTGTAAACATAATACCCGACTTTCACAGATTTTTCAATGTTTATATTTATCCCATTTCCATCTCCCACGCCCTCCCCCCCCCCCCCAATTGTCTCTTTGTACATCGAAAATCTGTTTGTTTTTTTACTTTCGTTCCATCATGTGTTTCTTGTTCATTCTCTTTGACAGGTTCTTTTTTCTTCATATATCTTTTCTTGACCGCTTTGATGACATGTTTCGCTTCATGAAAAGAGTTCACTTGACAAAGATGGTTGATTTCAAGCATGTGCTACTTTAGTATTGTATTAACTCAATCAGCTCAATTGATACATTGTTGTACAAGTAATACCTACAACATCCTGGCACATAACTTGTTAAACATTTGTGGCCGTGCGTCACAAAACGAGAACTTTTTACAACATACAATTTTTATAGTAGTATATAGTTTATCACATAATACATTACTATACGTGTTTATAATGTTACAACCTGTACCCAAAGGGTTATAAACGATAGAGGAGATTCGAATCGTAAACCTTACTTAATTCATCATAACGTTCACGTATTCTGTGTGTGACCGTGCGTCACAAAACAAGAGAATGTTAAACATACAAATTATATAATAGTATTTAGTTGATCGCATAATACATTACTTATCTCGTGTATAATGTTACGACCTGTACATGAACGGTTATATACTCTAGAGGAGCTTAGAATCGTCCACCTTTCTTCATTCATCATAACTTGTATCACTATTCTATTTCAATTACCTCTAGTACTGCTACTACTAGGTTTTAAAAAAGCTTTTGACACTTTTGAAAATTGACTAAAAATAAGTTTCAACTCAAATCAAGCTGAAATTGACACATCATAAAGTCAAGGGATCTCAATTTTTAGAGACAATTTTTTTTTAGATGGCAGGATGGTGTCTGTGAAAATGTGCGAATGAATATTGGGCTGTCTTATACTTGCTAGAGCCGAGCGGACTAATTGACACACAACCTGCTTCACTTCGTTACTTACACACGATGGTAGTTCTGAAAATCATTCCCATAACACGAATCCCAGGGTTGATGTAATAATGATATCGTTCCGCTTCCACTTAGCATGCTTAGAGTTCTCTTTAACAGCAATAGATGAGTCTGTTACGGGTGTGTGTATGTATATATATATATAGAAACAGAAATATTGTAGCATTTCCTATACATTTTCTCCTGGGACAATTAGCAGTCTCCTAGCCGTCACGTCGCCCTCAGTAAATCAATGCAGAGCAGCCAAAAATAATTATCCTTGCTGCAATCGCCTCTTGCTATAGGAAAGAAAACACCGCTCGCACCCTCATCTTCACAAAATGAGAATTACTAACAATGAATATTGATATATAGCCTTCATGGGCAAATAAAATAATCAGCAATTATATATTTTAACGATTCATTTGTCTTCCTTGATTTTAAAGATAAAGGTTGCAGTACAAAAGTCTCGATTTCACACTTTTCCGCATCATATTCCTGAATAGTTTTTGCCGGAAACGTAAATAAAAATATATTCCTTTCAGAAAAGCAACATGACATATGTGCCAATCCGCGTCAAAACTAGATTTTTCATCTAGATAGGTATCGAATTTCATGTTCGCTTGTACTCATTTTCTACATAACAAGCACTTAGTGACAAAATTAAGATTTCTTCAGCGATAGCTGAAATATATGTATGTATAGGAATATACATTACCTATTGTAAATTCCAGGTGGACATGACGCAATCACGTATGCATCATATTGTTAAACCTTTATAGCCCGGGCTATTTTGAAATCGCATAGCCCGGAGGGGGGGGGGGGGGAGGGGGGGGGGAGGGAAACAGCCCCCCACCCCCTCCTAAGATCTCGACCGTTGATCGCGCGATCGCGACAAAAATTGGCACGTACGTCACCGATGACGTAATCTCCATAATTCAATTGTCAATTGCACCAAAATTATTCAAATTTATTTGTAATTAGTTAATTATGCTAATTAAATGCGTAAAATCATAATTTGGTTGTAAATCTTTAAAAATAGCCCCAAAACTGCTAAATTTCAGTCCAGTCATTCTTCTTAGGATTATTATTCAATAAGGATTTTAAAAAATGCAATATCAAAGTTTTTCTTATGTATTTTTTTTTTAATTTCTAATGTATTTCTTTGTTTTTACGACTTTATGTTTTTCATTGTTTTTTTCGTTGGAAATCATTGGTAACACTATTTCAGTCATAAATGACATAAAACTTATTGTTTTTCATCAGTAAAGCTAAAAATAATGATACATTTATGAATTTTGGCTAGATACAGAATTTGCATTCGATTTGTACGTGAAATAACGTTTTTGAGCAATTTTTGGTCTGACATGCACGTAAAAAATGTTACAAAACTTCGAAACGGCGTACCCCCGCAACCCAAAATCTTACAAGTTGCGTGAGATTTGAAGGAAAAAAGTCATGAAACGTCGCGGCGCCATCTTTTCGCGTTACAAATTTATTGCGAAAAATGTCGCGGGGGGGGGGGGGGGGGCTGTTTTGCCGACATCCACGCATACCATTCCGGGATACCATTACGGAGCAACTCCCGTTTTCGTAAACGCATGTCATCCCAAAACTTTCACAATTTTGCAAATGTGTGTGCATTTCCTTTGGAAGACAGTGCTCTTTCATAAAACTCTTAAAAGCCTAATTATTTTTCCATTTGATATTTTTGATTGACTAATTTTATGCTTATCATGGCAGAAAAGTGGTCAGTGACAATTTACAATAAAAACAAATCAAAGAAAAACAAAGAAATACATAAGAAATTCCCAAAATAATAAAATATATAAGAATTAAAATGAATTTTCAAATTTTTTTGGTGACCAATTCTTAATCATATTAAAACAAGTATACAAAAATAGATATTATACTCTAATTGTTTTGATGAGCGTTTTGTATGATTATGGGCTAAATTTGCATAATTAATTACTTAAAATCAGAAATTAACAATTTTGAACAGTTTAACGAAATAATCTTGTAGATTATGACACAGGTGTTGTGCGCGCCAAATTGTGTTGCAATCGCGGGACGGATGGCCGAGATCTCAAAGGGCAATGAAGGGGGGGGGGGGGGGGGGGGGTGAATAACCGGGGGTGAATAAATCGCTGTTGTCGACCCGCCAACATTTCAATTTGACATGAAACGATCAAAAAGTACTCATATATCTTTTTCATATTTTACCTATATAATTATTACTTATAACAAAGTGTACATGATGATAACATGGACGATTGTGTCACTTTATGTAATATCAAGAATTGAACTTACATGCATAAAGGTCTAATTGTACTCAACTAGAATTGTGGAGATCAACATTTTATGTAATATCAAGAATTAACCCTTTGTGTGCCAGACAAAATGCTGCTCTATGTGTGTTTTAAGAGTGAAGTAATCCACAAGTAGCACATTAAGGGTTGAACTTACATGTATAAAGGTCTGATTATACTCAACTAGAATTGTGGAGATCAACATTTCAATGAGACACGAAACGATAAGTGTCCACCACAAAAAGAAGTTTGTACTAGGTGTAAAAAAAAAAAAAACTCGCATTTTTTTAAGAATGATTTCAAAAATCATGCTGAAGGTCTAATCTGCCAGAAGCACCGTGACGCTGCGATGTCAGGGTTATGGGTAGGGGATCGACAAGTGTGATGCACAATGGGAATCGTCCTGTTCGAAATTGATTAACTGAAACAGATACTTTTGTACATCCAAATTTGTCCAAAAATAATATAAAATTTAACATATTTCAAGAATGATTAAATAATGATAATTGATAAAATGTCCTAAAACAAAATACCAGCCTTTGGCTTTACGATGAATAAAGTTCAACTTTATTCGAATTGTAACTTATTCAAAATTACTTTCCAAAAGTGTCAAAAACGGATGGGTTTTGTTAACCTTTATGTTTATTATCTTCTCAACATAACTGTTTATGATGTGGGTCTGCACAAGATCAATATCACATTCCATTACACGATAAACTATAAGTATATCCAGATCAATGCATGTCCTTCTATTTGACTGTCTGTTTTTCTTTTTTCATCTGGAAACATACATTTTCTTTGGTAGCACACAAAAAATCACATACATTGCTGTCGAGAGGGATGTTCCTCTTTGTACACGTTTCGACGGTCATTAAACAGAACGAGGAAATCCGTTTTGATATCTTGGCTGAGGAGTGGTATATACGTATTGGGGGAAAAACACACAATGTGTTTGTCATTGTTTGTCGGGATTTGTTGATGGGTTTCCCCACTAGTGAACGGTGAAACTGGAGAAGCTAAATCTGGGTTTGTTATTCATGCACAAATATGGTATGTGCATATCCTTTGTTAGGTGAGTATAGGTGTGTGTGCAGTCAGGGACTCTCATGTTTCAATAGTTAACGTCTCACATGTCTCATAAGGAAATATTGCGAATGGGCAAAATTAGTTTCATTTTCAGATTGCTGATTGGTATTTGATATCAAGTTACGATATATGTGTATGTCAAGTTACCTCCTCGCTGTTAGCCCTCTCATAACCACGCTAGTAAAAGCTCAATGACTTATCATACTTGTTTTGCACCTGTGGCACTTAGCGACATAGCACCCAATTTGCTGACGTAATGAAACTCGGCAGGAATCAGCAGTTTACCATAACAAAAGCGTGTATATGATATTTGAAAAGAATCAATAGAATTATAGGCATATAGATGTTGAAAATCTTAGATATCATGGATATAGATATAGGTAGAGAGGATCCAATCGATGTTTTCTTACTAAATTAAACAAACCAATCATAAATATATAACAGTCAATACATCAATATTTAAATGTTCGATTTAGCATAGTTTCCATTCCTGACTTAATATGCACAAGAAGAATTAAATTCAACCATGATATGCAGGATAATCCCCCCCCCCCCCATCCCCAACCCTTTACTAACACATAGGTAGGCCTGAATGACAATGACTGAAAAAAAAAAATCGATTTTTAATAATGAAGGCACTTTAGATCATTAATATCATGCTGCCCACAAGGCGATGCTATGATCATTTCATTCAATATGTATCAGTTCTTTTTTCCAGTTCCTCTTTTGGATAGGAACTCATGGAAGTGGTTATTTCCTGAACATTAGTATTTACGCAAATAAATAGATAATTTAAATCATGAACATTACTTTTGGTAACGACAAGGCAATGGGATGACGTGACCATTCCATTTATAATGAATCGGTTAATTTTCCAGAAACTCTTTTTGCAAGAGGATTGTACATTGATAGATACATATTCATATGTTTACGTATTTACATATGGAATTTACATTGGAAGCCTAAATCCATAGGCGTCCGATTGGCGTTAGAAGTCAGGGAATGGTAGGAGGGGGTGGGGGGGGGGAGGGGTAGGGGGAAGGGGGTCGGTGATGCGTCTTTGCCAAGGTAGGGTCTATCCAACATTTGATGCATGAATATCACATTTTAGAGCATACTAAGGTCGTTTTCTAGGTTATAATTAGCCTAGGTACTGGGCTGTGGGGTGCATGAACAAAACCCAGTCTGTTAACAATTATATACCTCATACATAGATTCCTC
>CAVLGW020000090.1:0-50000 GCA_963669155.1 Arbacia lixula
CCAGGCTCTTTGACATGTTTAATCCAAACTATTCCTTAACTCCTTGTCTGCCAGACTCCATACTGCCATAATGTGATTTGTGTGTATTACGAGTGCAAAAATGCCTCATTGACGCATAAAGAGTTAATGGGATCAAGTCGCAGTAGACTAATCAGTCTTGATTTCATCTGTGGCTCCACAGACTGAGAAAAGAGGAGAATGGTAAAGAAAATAGTCTTACTAGTTCAGACTCTATTTTTAAAATTTGGATTAGAAATGTGTACCAGCCTGGAAGTGAGGCTAAATTCCTGTGCACAGCTCTGTGAATTTGGGAAGCACATGTATTTATGTATGTGGCATTATAAATGCAGATTGCAGTGTGATCTGGCTGGCCCAGTGTCTAGGTAAGCCAGTGTCTGTGAGAATGACTCATGCTGCACCAGCCTCTAAATTGTATCTGTCTGATGAGAGAAATGATTTAAGATGTTTGGACAAGTTTATAAGCAGGGTGGTAGTGCAGGCAGGTGTATGAGAGGGGGAAAGGCAGAGAGAGAAGAAGAAGAAGAAGAAGAAGAAGAAGAAGAAGAAGAAGAAGAAGAAGAAGAAGAAGAAGAAGAAGAAGAAGAAGAAGAAGAAGAAGAAGAAGAAGAAGAAGAAGAAGAAGAAGAAGAAGAAGAAGAAGAAGAAGAAGAAGAAGAAGAAGAAGAAGAAAGAAGAGAGAGAGAGAGAGAATGAGTGGCGAGAGAGAGAGAACAACAAAACCAAAAGGAGACTATATCGAGAAGGCTAGAGAAAACATGAAAGCGAGAAAGTATACTTAGAAATTTGTTATCTATTACATGTTTTGTACATGATAGGATCACAGCGATGGTGCAAGTAGAGGAGAGATAGAGAATGGGGCAGGCAGGCATAGAGAGAGAGAGAGAGAGATAGAGAGTGTGTGTGTGTGGAAGATAGAGAGACAGACTCGCATACATTACTATACATATTTTCATACACACTGACAGACAAAGAGAGATTAGGGAGACTCCATAGAGCTAGTTGGTAGAGAAGGAAGGGTTGGGAACGAATCAATCTAGCTAGACAGGTGAATCATGTTCATATAATGTCTCCATGTCTCTAGGTAGTTAAGAAGATGTCCATATAAATTAGAATTCAAAGATGTACATAATGAAACCAGCCTTGTCAGCCTCTGGCATAATGCTTACACTATGGGATACTGTGCCATTATACATGTACATGTATGTTCACATGATCCTCGTAAATGGTTATCATCTTCTGGACTAAAAATAGACAGTTTATGACAGATGTCCGTGAGACTCAGACACCATACACCTACATGTAGACAATATCATCTTACAGACAGAGATGATCTTGGGATCAAAGGTCGCTCTTGAGACACCCTAGGCAAAATACAGAGAATGAAAGGTGTAGGCTGTGGTTTTCAGAACAGTGCATTGAAAAATCAGATTGGGATCGCGACCTGGAAGCGTTTGCCTCTGTGGGAATCTGAGGAAATTTTGCCTTTCCTCCCCATACGCACGTCGCTCTGGTTATTGTGTCATGCCAGCAACATTCTTGCAGCATTACTCAATCTCTCAATTTGATTTTTTTTTTTTTTACTCATCATTATTTATTTTTAGACTTCCCTGAGACAGTGGGTTCTAAACTTAGTTCTCTAACGTGACACTGTACATGAGTACTGTGGTACCTAGGCAATATGACTCACATGTTCATGCACAGTACTATATAAACCATTCATGTACATGTAGAAGCCAGGCTTGTGTACTCATTGCATCTAGTGTTCTAGATTCTTACAAAGGTTTTGTACCATTTCTTTGCTTATTCACTGCTTTGTCTTTATTGTTTTGGATTTGTTATTTTGCTTCCGTACATACATAATTATGTACAGATTGTACCATGAGTAGCTGTACATGTATGCAGCTAATTTGAGGTTTTGCACATATTGTGGTTTAACACTATTTTTAGTACACACTACAATTAAATACTTGAAATACAATGGGCTTACATATTGAATGTTACCATGAACATAGCAACCGTGTCCATGAAGCAGCAATCAATCATGCCAGTAAAGAGAACAAGCAGGAAATCTGGAGGAGCCTTCATATGCTATCACATCCTGCGTGGTTGCTGATTACATTTACATCACATACAAACAAAAAAAGCTTCATTCACACTACAGACAGTCATTAGGGCACGAATCCAACCACAGATAATCTATAAGCTACATTCACACTACAGACAATCATTGGGGCACCAATCCAACCACAGATAATCTATAAGCTACATTCACACTACAGACAGTCATTAGGGCACCAATCCAACCACAGATGATCTATAAGCTACATTCACACTACAGACAGTCATTAGGGCACCAATCCAACCACAGATAATCTATAAGCTTCATTCACACGACAGACAATCATTAGGGCACCAATCCAACCACAGATAATCTATAAGCTACATTCACACTACAGACAATCATTGGGGCACCAATCCAACCACAGATAATCTATAAGCTACATTCACACTACAGACAGTCATTAGGGCACCAATCCAACCACAGATAATCTATAAGCTACATTCACACGACAGACAATCATTAGGGCACCAATCCAACCACAGATAATCTATAAGCTTCATTCAAACAATGAATAAGCATTATAATCTCATTCACATCACAGACAAACACGGCTTAATTGGCATGGCATACTGTACAAACATAATAGCTTCATTCACACCACAGATGATCTATAAGCCTCATTCAAACCACAAATGATCTTCATAGCCTCATTTAAACAATTCATGACCATCAAATTCTCATTCATACCATAGTAAGTCCCCATAGCTTTGTTCACACCATGATGGATCAGTACATCTCCATAGCTCCATTCACACAGCAGATAATCACCAGGGTCTTATTCACACCTGTCAATTAGCTAGACCTTATTTACACCGTCTAAACAATCCTCATCCAGCCTCATTGGCATCATACATGAACAATGTAGCTTCATTCATATGAATTTTAATCACTATGGCCTCGTACGCTCCACACTCAATATTTAAAGTACATTTTAAATCAAGTTCATGGAGATGTTTGAGGACTCTGATAAATTAAATGAACCCAAATGATTACCACACTCAAATTCTTGCAGAGCTATATCCTTGGGACAATCATCATATTCAACAGATTGATAGTACCAGCTCATTTTCTTGATGAGCCCATCTGAATCACAACTGATATTCTTATTCCTCATTCTGTTTCCTTCTGTTATATTTTCTCCTTTATCTGCAGAACGCTCATGTTGCCATGATGGATGCCATTATGAAGGCCTATGTATGTGAGACAGTGTCCATCGACAAAGTGGTTCAGGCAGTCAGGTGAGTAAGAAATATCTGGGGTCAATTTCATGAAACCTTACTAAGAGTACATGTAAGTCAAATGCATTCAGTTCTGTGCATTTGAAGAATAATTCACAGCAATTAAGTCAGGTGGGAATTTGATCTTGGGCTCCACTGAACAAAAAAAATTGTGACCTATTCACTTAATGAATGTACATACAGTGTAAGTAGATTGTGAATTGTTCTATGTACTGCATCAAGAAGTGATTTACGATCTGTAATAAATCAGATGAATAATCCCTGCAATCCTTTTAAAGATAGCCCGTCCCTTTTTCAGATCACCACAAAACCATCAAAACATTGAAAAAACATATAGAGAAGTGTTAGCAAGCTGTATATTCATAATTTGAAACTGAAACGTAGTGTGAAATTCAAATAATGCACGTAAACAACGTCTGATTAATAGTCTTTACCCCAGGCTCTGAGCAGTTTGTGTTGAAATATCTGCTTTATTGATTAATCTGTTTATTAAATTATAAAACGCATTATGAAAAAAATTGTTCTATAGAAGGAATCATCTCCAAAGTTTGGTAATTACTCACAAAATTAGGATTTCACACATGCATAATAACCACATAGATACTGTAACAAAGACTAATACTTTTTTCGTAGTACGAAAAAAGTCGGTTTGAAATTTAATGGCTGAATTTTCTTACATATACAGAAAGCTTCAACATGCTATATTCTTAGAAATGATCTTGAATCACACTTTCTTCAATTTACGATCGTGATAGACGATTTCAAATTTTAAGCTTGCAAAAGGGACGGACAATCTTTAAGTAATTAACATGTTTTGTGCGTTTGCCTAATTTCTATTATATGTTGTCATGGCAACAGGCGATTCACAACCTTCAATGCATCAAGTGACCTACCCTTTGACTTGGAGGATGCGCTGCTGTTCTGGGTGAACAAGGTGTGCTTGGCAGTCAAGCACCAGCTGGAGAGAGACCGCAAAGCCAACCAGGCCAGCCTCATCCAGTCTGCTGCCCCCTCCGTGAGTGACCTCCTCCCTCTCCCCTATTTATGTCATTTAGGGCGTGTTTATCAACTCTTCTTTTGGTAGAAATAAGGTTTCCAAATACGTTTAATTTTTTTTAAAACCCGTTTCAGGGAGTTGATAAAGCTGTTTTGAAACGACTTTAAACCACTTGATTCTGATTTCCGAAAACTTGCGCGCCATTCCAAGTAAACACATCGATCGCACACTATTCTACTACAGTGCACGTGTAACGACGCAGTACAGCTGCGCAGTGACAAGGCTGATTTTCGACTTGGGCGATTGAGTTAGTAATCGCAACGGTTTTTTAAACGCGTTTGGAAACGCGTTCATAAAGGCCTTTGGATACGCGTTTCAAATTCTGAAAAGATGATGAACATGCCCTTAGTCTTATATCATCTTTGGAAACATTTCAAATGTGAATCTAGCATGCCACCATTGAAATCAATTATTGAGTGCATGTTCAGATTTTCTCTGCCAATTTGACAGCCAAAATAATGATTTTGATTTTCTCTTAAAATGCTATGACCCCTCAGCTAGCACCTTGTGACAAGACCATGTTTGTGAGATCACCTTGTGCCTGTAGTTTTAACCATGCCCCTCAGACCAGTCTATGTTTGTTGTAAAGTATTAGATGGCAGGCTGTACAATAGGTACTGCTGTAGTGATGTCTTTCTTGGCATTATATATTGGTTGCTTAATTCTTTCTGTGCTAGACTTAATGCTACCCTATGGGATTTGTGTGTGTTGATTGTGAAGCAACCCACCAGTGGCACATTTAGAGTTAATGAGCAAATAATCAACGTCGGTGAAGGTATTGGGACGAAGTATCACTTCCGAGGCGATCTGGATGTAGCTATCTTTCCGAAGCTTTTAGCTGAGGAAAGATAGCGTATACATTCAGATCGCCGAGGAAGTGATAGTTCGTCTCATTGCCTGAAACCAAAAGTTGATTATTTACTTTATATTCCACATCTGATACCAACAATCTATAAAATAAATGACAATTTAACGTACAAAAGCGTTCGTGTCGGTGCGGCTACGTATTCACGAGACGCTCCGAAACCCGGAAGCAAATTGACTTTGTGCACGTTACTATATAGACTCTACAAATTCCAACGAACACTCTGACATAGTGACGCTAATTTGTAAGATTTTGACGGAAAAGCAAGAAGTAATCAAAATTCTCTTACCTGTGCGGTATCGGTGAGAACATAGATCCTCCGAGAATACTCTTCATAATTCTAATAAATTACAGGAAAGTGAAATTCTAGGTCAATTTTGGTACGAGGTAGTAGAGAATTGCACACTTGCTTTGGTGAAATACTGTGTGGGGGAAATGGAAGGCTTGTACTGCTTTGTACGTACGCCTGCGGCGCAGCGCGCTATAACCAAAAATTTTAATTTCTGCGCGCGCACCGCGGTGTCGTCTGGGCCGATAGTCCGAGCTACTCACTTTTATTTCGCGCATACTCAAAATATTGATCACGCGTTAGGACTGTGAGGAGTGAAGAGATCAGTGAAACCAAAAAGTACTATCACCTAGAGTGTAACAAACTTTCCTTCTCAAAAAAGTACTATCACCTACAGTGTAACGAACTTTTCTTCTCAGGTGATCGGATGGGAAAAACTACGCTTCATCACGTGATCAACTCTTGACCAATCATATAGCAACATTCTTAGTATGTGGAATATAATAGTCCATATATTGCTCTTCTCTCTCTCTTCGTCTGTATTAGATCCGAGTAAAGAGGGACCAGGTTCAACCCAAGGAGTTCCCCCACATCCCTCAGATCAGTAACTTGATGAAGGACCTTGCTGATGGCTGCTGTCTGGCTACTATCATTCATCACTATTACCCTCACCTCCTCTCCCTCGATGGTAAGTCATTCACTCCCCAAACCTGTCTATAAAGAGGGGACCTAGCGAAACAGAAAAAAGGGGTCCTTATTGACAAGTTGTCTTCATCTAGAGAGGTGCAATTACATTCAGCTCGTCTCCCTCCAACTACATTGTGTAAGCTTTTAATTTGTATTGGTCATTGTCTTTCTCACTTTCTTAACTCCTTCAATTCAGGTGATATCTCTTCCCCCTCTCTCCCCTCTTATCACAGACGTGACCCTCCAACCATCCCTAGCCTTTGCAGACTCCCTGCACAACCTGCAGGTAGTAGCTGCCTTCTTTCAGCGCAACCTACCACAGCTACACCACTTCACCCTGGAGGACCTGCTGTACTGCCATGACTCTCTACGGCCTAACCTGCTAGCCCTGCTGGCACAGCTCTTCTGGTGCTGCGAGGTGGAGCGCCCTGCTCACCTGGAGGCAGACCAAGGTCAGTCAAGCTTGACCCCCTTGGTACCAAGCACAAACAGTCCCATAGACCCCCTTGGTACCAAGCACAAACAGTCCCATAGACCCCCTTGGTACCAAGCACAAACAGTCCCATAGTACCCCTCGGTACCAAGCACAAACAGTCCCATAGACCCCCTTGGTACCAAGCACAAACAGTCCCATAGACCCCCTCGGTACCAAGCACAAACAGTCCCATAGACCCCCTTGGTACCAAGCACAAACAGTCCCATAGACCCCCTTGGTACCAAGCACAAACAGTCCCATAGACCCCCTTGGTACCAAGCACAAACAGTCCCATAGACCCCCTTGGTACCAAGCACAAACAGTCCCATAGACCCCCTTGGTACCAAGCACAAACAGTCCCATAGACCCCCTTGGTACCAAGCACAAACAGTCCCATAGACCCCCTTGGTACCAAGCACAAACAGTCCCATAGACCCCCTTGGTACCAAGCACAAACAGTACCATAGACCCCCTTGGTACCAAGCACAAACAGTCCCATAGACCCCCTCGGTACCAAGCACAAACAGTCCCATAGACCCCCTTGGTACCAAGCACAAACAGTCCCATAGACCCCCTTGGTACCAAGCACAAACAGTCCCATAGACCCCCTCGGTACCAAGCACAAACAGTCCCATAGACCCCCTTGGTACCAAGCACAAACAGTCCCATAGACCCCCTCGGTACCAAGCACAAACAGTCCCATAGACCCCCTTGGTACCAAGCACAAACAGTCCCATAGACCCCCTTGGTACCAAGCACAAACAGTCCCATAGACCCCCTTGGTACCAAGCACAAACAGTCTCATAGACCCCCTTGGTACCAAGCACAAACAGTCCCATAGACCCCCTTGGTACCAAGCACAAACAGTCCCATAGACCCCCTTGGTACCAAGCACAAACAGTCCCATAGACCCCCTTGGTACCATGCACAAACAGTCCCATAGACCCCCTTGGTACCAAGCACAAACAGTCCCATAGATCCCCTTGGTACCAAGCACAAACAGTCCCATAGACCCCCTTGGTACCAAGCACAAACAGTCCCATAGACCCCCTTGGTACCAAGCACAAACAGTCCCATATCAATAACAGCTCGGTTCCTGGACTATGAGACTGACTGGGTTCACACTCATCAACCCAGGGAAAACATGTTTGCTCTTACTCATTTCATGTTCCTATGGTTACAGTCAGAAATAATTGTCCCTTAAAGTCCCCTTAAACTGAAAAAATAGCGCCCTTATGTCTTTGATGAAAAAAGTGTTACGTTAGAATAAATTGATAAAATCTAATAACATAACATTTTAAAATTGATGTGAATCTAGTGAATCAATCAATAATTGAGATCGAATAAACAAGGAGATAGAGTTTGTCATATTATCCCCTTGATAAATTTAATATTAAGTACGCTTACAAGGACCTACCTAACAGTTGAATAATACAGACGCATAATTGAGTACATGATACTAACTGCCTTAGGCTAACTGTAGCTAGCAGTGTTTCTAATGAGATTGTGACCCATTTATTGTCCCCTCCTCACCAAAGTGGCCCAGACATTTTGGTGTTTCCAGTCACAGCCAGCAGGCTTGGCTGGCCTGGGTAAGGATGTTGCTCCATGTCTTCCAAGCATGGAGATTTAAGAATGTTACTAAAAAAAGAATGAAAATGCATGCTGTTGGCTTTTGGGCTCAAGTTGTAATAAGGTGCAATGAGAGAATCAAAGCAGATTATGATGGAATTTAGAAGGTAAGTAACTAGTTGGTAGAAATGAAGTCATCAATGTCAGTATTTAGAGAGCAAATTATACCAAAGGATTATGGTTGATGGCATTGGTGCACAAAACTAACAAGCTAAAATGTTTTGGTATCCAAGTGTAGTGCATTCTTGCTTCCGACCACCCCCAAACATTTGCTACTACTTTTGTAGAGATTAGAATTTTAACATATGGTCATCAAAATGAGTGGATGTCAAGCTGTGATGTTGGGAAGGAAAGAGTCTGGCTACTTGGTTATATAGCTGAATGTACTCCTCAGAATAGTGTTAAATACGCAATTGAATGAAGTAGTGAAGCATGAGTCCTAGTTTGCAACAGTCAGAATCTCGCTTTGCGTGTTCCCTCTTTCTCTCTTGCTCTTTCTTGCATTACATGATCAAATAAAAAATGATATGGCTTAGTTGCAAATTGCAAACTGTTCTGTGTCCCCACTTTATTGCATTTTTCTTAGCTCAACAATTTGATAAGGATTTAAAATATTTCATTAAGTTTATTCGAACGTTTAATTGCATTGCATTAGAATGCATGAAAGAGATAATGCATGTTGGTAGAAAGGGTTAGAAAAATGTACACAAGCTATGACGGTTTGACTGCTCTGTACATGCACTGCGCAGTGCATTGTGTGACAACTTTTCCTTTTGTGTGGTATGGAGCATTAAGCAAAGAATCTGTCTTATTGATAAAAAAAACACTTCATACCTACAAATTTAGTACTGGCTTGTTTTGAAAAATCTTTCTGTGCATAATATGGACTAGCACATCCTTGCTTTGATCATAGACCCACAAATTAGTTTGATTTTCATTTTATGATACTTATTTCAGAGCCCACTTCTCATACTTTGCGCATGGATTCAGTTTAGAACCATTTTCTACTACAAAAATCCTAAACCGTTTCAATTCTTTCCCTCTGAATGATTTAGAGACAAGAAGTATGATACGAACATTGTGAGATATGGTTTTCCTTATGTACTGAATGCTCCTATGTTTTTTTTTCTGTACTTGACAGGTGGTTTCCAGTCGTCTGCATTCACACCCACCAGGATGGTGAGCAGACCTCCACTGCCTATCAGTGATGCTACCAAGAGGAGCTTCCAGGCCCCTCAGCAGCAGGTGCAGCAATCACCGGTGACTGATAAGCAGAGTGTAGACCTCACCAAGGTCCCCTCCAGCCCAAAGTAAGAATCACAGGACAGGCAACATTCAGGGTCCTCCCCCTCCCCCTTCAGTCTGTTCAATGTGATAGAAGTGGTAAAGGTGATAGGACTTGTAATCATTGCATAGTTTCTGCTGCGGACACAGTACCCATTCCCATTTGAATTCAGGATCGCAGTAAGAAATGTGAAATAGCTCCCAGCCTCAGATGCTAGGGTTCTCTCAGAAAAGGTTGCATTGTTGGAAAAAACTTTACAATTGTGTAGATCATTTGGCCTTACCAAAAATATTTTGAATATAAGAAAAGGAAACTCAAACTGAAATCATTACAAGTATGATTGCTTCGTATTTCGCCTCCTGATTGTATCTTCTTGTCTATTTGTGATCTATTTAGGCGTTGTTGTTTTTAAGTCATTTTCATTTAATATCACGATTTTCAGAGGGATATTGAAAGAATACTGTTTTCTTCTGATTGGCCTCTGTTAGTCCATGCTCCATTGGTTGATTTGAATGCTGTTATGTCTGAAGAGCTGGTGAGAGAAGTTTAATGATTCATCTGCTTTGTTTGGCTCCTGCAGTGCCCAGCGACGGCTGCTGAACCGTCAGCAACAGCAGAGGAGTAGCATCTTTGGTGACAGCCAGGCAGAGGATAGCACCGTCCCCCAAGACCAGAGCCCCCAGGACCCAAACCACCACCACCACCACCACCACCACCACCACCCTGCAGGGGTTAACCCACTGGACCCAAACCACAACCAGTCCCCCTCACAGTCACAGTCTATTCTGGCCTGGCAGGAGACAGAAGCAAACAGGTGAAGCATGCCTCTTAACTCCTTTCTGTGTCTTACAATCTACAGCCCTACTGGATGTGTGTGCATTACTTATGCAAACATGCCTCAATGGCACTGTGCTGGGCAGTGATATACGAGGCAGGAAACAAGAATAGCGCATAGTCATGAGTGCGATGGTTACAAAGTTTTTATGAGGTGAAAGATTAGCCGCTCTAATGAACGAGGAGCAGCTGTGTGGAATAGATAGTTTTAGTGAATGTCATATGATGGGCAGTTGACCAATAGGATTACAAGATTCCTAGTAGGTGTTGTGTAATCATAGTCATTGTCAGAAAGCTTTCCTCTGTGGTTCAGGTGCAGTGGAGTCTGAGAACTGTACTCCTGACTGCAATTGACTGCACTGGGAGAAATTGAGGCCTAGCTTTATCTAATGCATGTACATGAATGCATTTACATGAATGTTTGTATATTGCACAAAAACGGGAGCAGATTCTTTCTTAAAGTGACCTAGCATTCTTAGCAACAACAAAATACCCACTCAAAAATATATTGATCTAACTGCAAACAATGGATATTTTATGTATGTAGTCTTGCATAAGTGCATTATGTATATTGATTGGAATATTCTGATTGCATTTCATTTTCATTGATAAAACATTATAAGTAAGTTTCCCTTTAGTCCTTTTTGTCTCGCCCACCGGAGGTGAAGGCGAGACTAAGGGATCCAAATGGCGTCCGTCCGTCGTCCGTCCGTCGTCCGTCCGTCGTCCGTCCGTCGTCCGTCCGTCGTCCGTCCGTCGTCCGTCCGTCGTCCGTCGTCCGTCGTCCGTCACAAATGTTAAAGTTTACCTGCAAGACTCTCTTATGATCCATAACTTGGCAACTGTTACAGCAATAGATGCACTGGGGGTACCTTCATGTTATGGTACCGTTGGAGGTCACAGGGTAAAGTCAAAGGTCATTTGATGTCATACGTTAAAGTTTACCTGCAAGACTCTCTTTTGACAAATAACTTCACATAGGTTGCTTGGATTACAACCTAACTTGGGTCATAGATGCACTGGGGGTACCTTCATGTTATGGTGCTGTTGGAGGTCATAGGATAAGGTCAAAGGTCATTTGAGGTCATACGTTAAAGTTTACCTGCAAGACTCTCTTTTGACAAATAACTTCACATAGGTTGCTTGGATTACAACCTAACTTGGGTCATAGGTGCACTGGGGGTACCTTCATGTTATGGTACCGTTGGAGGTCACAGGATAAGGTCAAAGGTCATTTGAGGTCATACGTTAAAGTTTACTTGCAAGACTCTCTTATCACACATAAATCATCACATGTTGCTACAATGGCAATCAAACTTGGATGATGGATGCACTGGGGGCACCTGCATGTTATTGTGCTGTAAGAGGTCACATGATAAGGTCAAAGGTCATTTGAGGTCATACATTAAAGTTTACTTGCAAGACTCTTGGTGAAGGCTTCCTAACTTGTGCACAGAATTGTGTGAGGGATACAATTCTTTTGCGTAGCAACGGAGATCGCGATATTTCTGGTTATTTTTGCAAGTGGGCGAGACACAATATTGCTAATGCCTTGTTAGAAAGAAATGTGCATGCATCAAACGTTTTATTAATTTTGTGTTCATTTATTCAAAAGGTCGGTAAACTCATCGACGTTCACCAGACCACAGAGGTTACAGGAGTCACCGACAGTCAACATGCAGTCCAGCCGGGCAGGCAGTCTCCTGGCCAACGTCAGTATTGACAGCGAGCTGGATGAGAGCCAGGACTTTTCTAGAGGGCTGGATGATCAGGTCAATGCAGTTCCTGGTCAGCCTCAGACTCAGCAGGACGGTCAGGAAGGGATGATGACCTTTACCCGGCAGCCGCGGCCGGTCACTGGGGATGGCCAGGTGGAGAATGAGGACCTGGAGGTGGAAAGCCTGACATCGGCGGCTTCATCTAGGATGTCCCAGCGGCACACACCAGAGAAAGGGGCGTTTGTTGACCCCAAGGACTCTTTCAATCCCGCGCTGACTCACAGGACTGGTGGCTCCATGAATGGGGTGAATGGGAGCCAGGCTTCTCCTCAGGGGTCGTTGAGACAAAGCCAGCAGAGAGAGGCCTTTGACAATGTTTCCAGCCCTGCATCGGATGCAGGGAGTCCCGGAGACTCGCAGATGTCGAGGAGAAACCTCAAGTTGGACGTGCACCCTGTGGATATCCTGGGGTCGCCGAGAGGCCCGACCAATGAGTTCATGCCCGCCGTGCTGCGGCCACTGAAGGAGAAGTCTTACCAGCCTCGGAAGATGGACGAGAGGGGAGAGCACGGCAGACACCGCAACAAACACAGGATGGCAGACCCCAGGATGGCTGGGGGCCATCCAGCCCACTCCCAAGAACAAGGAAGTGATTCCTCAGAAAGTGTTGACGCAACCACTCCCTTGAGCGGGGAGAGCATCGCGGACTCCTTAGCTGGTGACCTGGCCCTGCAGAAAGCCCGGATGGCCAGAGGGGGGATGGGCGGCTTCATGCTGGCGCCGCAGAGTCAAGGCGACCAGCCGAATTTTGCGAAGGGTCGGCATGGAGAAGCGTTCTTCATCAGCGGGAGTGGAGGCGAACTCCCAGGGGAGGGACAGCACGTTGGCAGCGCTCCGACGGAAACCAAGAGCTTCACGATAGCAGACCGTATCATGACGGCGGATGACGCACGGCAGGCTGGGATCCCTGTCGTGTCTGCGTCAAGGTCGATGCAGGGTCTGAGCGAACAAGGGTTCCACATAGCAGCAGGAGGCCTGACTACCAGCACGTCTGACCAGGAACTCTACCAGCCGCACTCCCAACAACATTCCCGCTCCTCCTTTCAGAACCCAGCCCCTTCTGCAGCTGCTGCACCTTCCTCCTTGCCATATTCCATGCATGCCTCAGACCCCTATTCCACCAACTCCCGAAACCCAAACCCGCACCGATCTAATCCTAATCCTCAATATCATCATTCCCTGCCCAGTAACCTGCATCACTCTAACCCACACCATGGTGGTAATCCACAGTTTAATCCCCTTGGTAATCCTCACCATAACCCCCAGGCCCGTCAGCATGCCCAGCCTAACCCGTTTGCCATGCAAGCCCCTCCCGAGGCCTACGCTCAGGATCAGCCGGGGGTGGCCACATGGGGACAGCAGTATCAGCAGCCACAGCAGCAGTTTAATCCTCAGGCTGGTTTCATGACTAACCCAGGTATGTTACAATCCCCTACGAATCCTAATCCCAATCATGGTCAGGAATCGTCCAAGATGTTTGCTGAGGAAGCTCAGTCAGAGAGGCAAGACAAGACTCCTGTAGCGATGGATTTCTCCCATAATCTAAGCCCCGTTCATCGGGAGAATGGGTACACCCCCGACAGTGAGAGGGATACACCTGTTAACATGTCCCAGAGTGGCGTCCTACTAACTCATAGTCATAATGCCCCCCCTGTCCTCTCACAACCTGTAGTCAATCATAACAATGTTCATCCCCACGTTCATGATATCACTAGCCCAGATCCCCACACCCACATGGTAGAGGCAGTTAGTCCACAGAGAAATCTGCACTCGTTTGCAGCAGATGTAGAACACACACAGACTAACCATTCAGCTTTCACTGAACCCCCTAATCCATCCTTAACGACATGGGGTGCTAAAACTAAACCGTCACCCAACACTGAGCACCCTACTAACCCATCTTTCACACATAACACCATTAACACAGGTGCAGCGGGTAATGGGGTCCACTACGGATCCAGGGAGAAGTCCCGTGCTGGGGATGGCGCTGTGCCTACGTCAGACTTGACTCATATCCGGCTGCAGCTAGAGGAGAAACGGCGTCTGATGGATTACGAGAAACGGAAGCTGGACAGGCAAATGGCCAAACAGCGGCAGCGGGTGGGGAAAGCCGCCTTCCTGCAGGTGTTAGCCAACAAGAAGCAGGAGAAGGAGGCCAATGGAGAGAGTCACCAAAGAAACTATGAGAATGCTCAATGGCAGGGTGACGCCAGGCCTCACGACGGACTGACAACATTTGCAGCGCTGAGCGCCAACAGAGAGAAGGCTTCCCATCCATCTCCTCAGTCACGCATGATAGACCAGCAACAGCAGGTGCAGCAGCAGCAACATGCTATTCAACAGAACCAGTTGACGCAAGCATACCTTTTAGCACAGCAGAACCAGTCGCCAGCCAGCAAGGTCCCCAAGAACCTACCGCTACAAGTCGACCACAGGGCACAGGTTGACCACAGACCACAGGTTGACCATAGGGCACAGCAGAGCAGCCCACATGGACACCAGATGATGCAGGAGGGTGGACATAGATCTGGGGAGAGTCCACGATCTGGTAGAGACTCTAATAGTCCTCTCATGAGGTCCGACTCCCCGCAAGTCACTGGGGATGTTCCAAGGAGAGCAGAGAGTCCAGGATCAAGCTCTGGGTCTCATTCACCACACCTTACTCAAGAAGAGTACAACACGTCCTTGGAGAAGCTCAATGCAAACCTCTCACAGCTGCAGGGTGAGATCATGAGGCTTTCAATGCAGCAGGAGGAGATGAAAAAAGGATTGCACGACTCTCCTCGACAGGTTCAGGATTCTCCTCGACACGTCCAGGATTCTCCTCGCCAAATGGGGCAAGGGGACTTTGCTGAGCAGCGCCATAGCCCAGAACACAGAGATGTGCACAGACCTCAATCCAGACCGGTACAGGACTCCCCCAGCCAGCGACAAGGGTTCCACATTGATGGCGGAGACCACAGACCAGAGTCCAGGAAAGACAAAGATTCGTACATCCTGGAGGAGAACCCTGCGTTCAGTCTGGCCGAAGGGCAGCGGATGGACAGCCCCTCTAGGACCCAGCCTCATCCACAAGCCTTCTCTGTCTCGCCCAATGAGCCCATGGATGCTTTCACTGAGAAGCAGACCACTAACACTCAACGGTTGGCGGATGATCGCTTGATGGCTGAAATAGACGATAACAAATACATCATTCCCGATAACGCTCAATACGACCACTATGATGGCAACGATGGCAAACAAAACTCTGAATATGAGAATGAGAACCGGATGCAGTCCATGCAGAGAGAGGAGGAGGTGGAGGTGGCTCCTCCTGCAAACCAGAAGAAATCCCAGAAGATCATGGCCTTTGACATCGACATGGGCACTCCCCGGCAGGCCAGGCCCCCTCCTCCAGCCAACCAGCGCAGGAAGGAGCCCCCCACGCCCAAGGCTGCCCCACCAGAGGTCAAGAAAGAGGTGAAGAAAGACTCTCCCCCCAGGACACCCGTCAAGAAGCAGGAAGCCCCACCCTCTGTCTATGAGATTGTTGGGGAGAGCGGAGTAGAGGTGACCCAGCCCCAGGAGGACCTGGTTGTCATGCCGCTGGAACCAGCCAATGTCAGCAGGGAGGAGGATGCTGCAGATACCAGTGGCATGGCTGCAGGATTCATCATTGGCGAGGAGACGGTGAGTGATTCCAAGACTAGAAATCCAGCATCACACATGTAACACTTCTTTTGTTTGGTTATGCCTTATTTGTTGATTTAAAAGTAGTATTTATTAGTATTGTCTACCCAGGGTAGCCCCTTCAGTGGTTGAACAATTTTTCTACCTGGGGCCCCTGCTTTGTACATTTTGAGAGTCATGAAGCAACATGAATGGCACCGATCAGGCATCATTACAAGGTTTTATGATTTGATTATCATGAATAGATATAGGACAAGGGGTTAAGAAGATTTCTTTAAATCAGTCAGTTATCATGAATATGTGTGCACTGATATACCAGGTACAGAAAAGGGGATCTGTTGTAATGCTTGTCAAAGATGGGCTTCATAACTTGTCATTAAATCTGGGCTTGTAGTAATGTTGCTGGAGAAATAATTTAATTGTATAATTTTTTTTGTTTTTTTGTTTGTTTGTTTGTTTGTTTGTTTGTTTGTTTTTTTTTATAAATGTAATCCTTTTCCCTCACTCCCTGCACCTCTCCTCTTATTTATTCCTCCCTATCGCAGGCGATGGATGAGATGGCCAAGAGGAAGGAGATGTTCCTGAAGTCGCGGCTCAAGAGAGAAGAAGAGGCCAAAACTAAGAAAGCCATTCGGGAAGCTGAGGCAGAGAGGAAAAGAGAAGAAGTCAGGTCAGTTTGGGACTTTCTTTGAGTCTTCAATTGAATGACACACATGTAAACCAAATTTCCTTTTTAAACATCATTAATAGGTTAGAAAAGAAGAATGAAAACCTCTAAACAGCTTGATTGGGATCTAAGCAGGAAACTCAGAGCAAATTTCAGCAGTTATATACATTATACATGGGCTCTTCTTAGGGTTCCTATTGCTTCTCAAGTCTGCTTTGACATTCAGCGATACGTGTACTGTAAGTATCTGAGTCTCAGAAGGTTATGAAGAAGTTTGTGAACAAGCTTCTTCTGTAATACTTGGCTGTATTGGTAATAACATGAATTTTGATTCGGAGCAACTGTTCAGCTTACATAACATGATCAAATTAAGAGAAGAAATTCTCTCCATCAATTCCATTTGTCGCCATCAATAGAAAACAGAATTTGGTTTAAAGAGGTACGTCTGGTTACTCTGTCGTATTGTCTACATCAATGACTTGTATTAGGAATCGCTCTCCAGATAATTTTTGTTTTCTTCTGAACAATGACTAACCCCATGCATTCCTTTATTGACCTCAACCAGAAGCAGGAGGAGGCTAATGAAGAAGACTGAGCAGGCTGTCTTACCAGGGTAGCCTGACTCGAGGGCCCTGTTTTAAAAAGAGTTGCGATCTTACTAGTCCAATCCCCTAATGTAATGATTGAATGATTTTGTTTTCTCCTTAATGACTAACCTCATGTTGCATCTTGTTTATTGTCACCAGGAAAAAGCAGGAGGAGGCTGAGCTGAAGAAGGCTGAGCAGGCAGCGAGGAGGGAGCAGATCAGGCAGGAGTACCAGAGGAAGAAGCAGGCAGAGCTGGTAGGTAGCCTCACCAACGGCCCCGTCCTCTAAACAGTTACCATTGATCCGAGTCCAAATCCTCTGTCTCTTATCTACAGGGTTGCAATCGATATCATTTGCAAGGCAAATTGTGATTAATTTCAAATTTGGGTCAGGACACCTGCCTCCATCACAAGTCCAATGTTCCATTTCTCATGGCCTCTTAGCTCAAAGGGCTATGCTTGATTGTACAATCTAGTCCAATGTTCCATTTCTCATGGCCAGGGTTCTTAGCTCAAAGGGCTATGCTTGATTGTACAATCTAGTCCAATGTTCCATTTCTCATGGCCAGGGTTCTTAGCTCAAAGGGCTATGCTTGATTGTACAATCTAGTCCAATGTTCCATTTCTCATGGCCAGGGTTCTTAGCTCAAAGGGCTATGCTTGATTGTACAATCTAGTCCAATGTTCCATTTCTCATGGCCAGGGTTCTTAGCTCAAAGGGCTATGCTTGATTGTACAATCTAGTCCAATGTTCCATTTCTCATGGCCAGGGTTCTTAGCTCAAAGGGCTATGCTTGATTGTACAATCTAGTCCAATGTTCCATTTCTCATGGCCAGGGTTCTTAGCTCAAAGGGCTATGCTTGATTGTACAATCTAGTCCAATGTTCCATTTCTCATGGCCAGGGTTCTTAGCTCAAAGGGCTATGCTTGATTGTACAATCTAGTCCAATGTTCCATTTCTCATGGCCAGGGTTCTTAGCTCAAAGGGCTATGCTTGATTGTACAATCTAGTCCAATGTTCCATTTCTCATGGCCAGGGTTCTTAGCTCAAAGGGCTATGCTTGATTGTACAATCTAGTCCAATGTTCCATTTCTCATGGCCAGGGTTCTTCGCTCAAAGGGTTATGGTTGATCGTACAATCTCTAGATCAATTGCATGACTGATCTATCATTTGTAATTTTGTATCACAAATAATCTATAATTGAGTTTGTTTGTGACTTGTGTTTGATCTATTGTAACTATAAGATTGATTCCAAAATTATGCATATAGGCTTGTACTTCCAATATATAGCAATGAGGTTTGTGAACTGAGTATTATTTTGCTAGCTTTGAGTTGCACTTATTGACTTAGTGGGGTCTAAATTCCCCCTTCACCCATGTAATATGTTTGCTGGATTCTATGCTTCTTTCTATGTGCTTATCCAGGATCCTGACAACGCACCACCACCCCCTACCAAGAAGAAATCAAACAAGGCCCGCCCTAAATCCACGGTGATCTCATCTGGCCCGTCCCACTCCCAAAGCCACTCCCATCATAACTACACAGCGCTGGACGGCGCCTCAGAAGTCGGGCTCAGTAAGTTGTCTGCTTGTCAACTCATCCTTACTCTCTTATTACCATTAGTATGAAGATGTGTAGGAAGCCAATTGGGTTTTCGAGTCTGGTAATGTAAGGGTTGACTCTCTCATTACCATTAGTATGAAGATGTGTTGTGAACCAAGTGGGGGTTTTAAGGTGTGGTAATGTAAGGGTTAACTCTCATTACCATGAGTATGAAGATGTGTAGTGTATAGTTGTATAAAATATAATAATCTTTTATCAAATTTCTGTTCTTTAAATAGTTTAATAGTTAACTTTATGTTGTAGTTGTATATCAATATAGCCAATAACATAGATCTTGGGGCTTCAAGCTATCTATAGAAACAAATCTAATATTGGTAGAAGCACATAACACATGTTGAAGGTTTCCAACAATTCCCTTATTCCTGCAACTTTCTCTCCTATCACAGCACCCCTATCACCATCTATAAAAACGTTTTATTAAGAACTAGATCTTCTTCACTCAAAAATGTCTCATACTCTAGTAGATATATTTGTAATTAATTCCTCGCGTATAAAGCTTCTGTAAAATGCTGAATATTTATATAAACTACTTGTGCCTTTGTGTATTCCAACATGTGAACATTGCTTCATAAACTCCCCACATAGCATTATCAGAACTTCTGCAAACTTGTTACATGCACAGACCATATGGCAGCTTTGTACAGTATTGCAGTCTATGCATGACATCTAAGACATTAACGGTTACCTGAATATTGTTATGCTAATTTGATATAAAAAAAGAAGTTGTTAATTATCGTCATTGTCTTTGTCCTGTTATTCATCCTAAAAAAATAGTAAATTCAATAAGATTGCCCTTTTTTGTCTTGCCTGAACAAAGTTCAGCAGAGACCTAGTAATCACTTTTCCTGTTAGTCTGTTAGTCTGTTACAAAAATGTTACTTTTTAATTTACAAAGAAATTTTGAGTATACACCCAGTAGTAAGGATAGCATGCTCCATCCTAATGAACGAAAAACAAGTCAGACAAAAATCTTGGAACCAGACAGGATTTGAACCTGCAGTCTACTGCTTACCGAGCAGCGACTTAACCACGCAAGCTATTTCTAGTTCAAGGGTCAAGACACGACAACATGGAAACAAATACCCGAAAGAGTCTCATTTCATCTGACTCATTAATATTCATGAGTAGTCCGCAGTAGGGACAATTCGGCTAGATTTTAGTGAAAGGGCTTTCTGGGGTAATCACTAAAATCTAGCCGAATTGTCCCTACGGCGGACTACACATGAATATTTATGAGTCAGATGAAATGAGACTCTTTCGGGTATTTGTTTCCATGTTGTCGAAGCGAAATCAGGCGAGACTCATGGTTCGCGAACCACCTTGTTGTGGCATTGGGTCATATCATCATGTTGTGGAGTAAAGTACAGTATGTAAATGTCCAAGATTGTCTGCTATAAAGGCTTGCATTTATCACAAAACAGAGGCATTGTTTCCCATGGGCTTTGCATGAGTCATAGACTCTGTGCTATCATTTTTCCATTACAAGAGTGGTGGGAGGGTCATTTGTTGTCCCTCCGAAGGCAGTGCATGCAAACACCCCTATATGTACAATGTGCTCTCATTCAGATATACACAAGAGGTCCTATACCATTGAGTCGACGGAGGGGGAACCTGCAGGTGCTACAGCAGCGCCAGTAGCAGCAGCAGTAGCCCCTATGTCTGGTATGTAGCTGCTTGCAGCTCGCTGTGTGTGACATCCTCTCCCTGTTCCTACAATCATCATCACTGACTGCCAACATTGTTCTTGGTTTTGATTTGACACTGCTTTTATCATCCCTTCTAACAGCTGATACGTCTTTATACCGTTACCCAGTTTGCTGTTCTTCAATTACTCAACCACCTGTACCTCCATTGTGATTTAACAATTAAATATAGTTTATAAGCGTTGTGATCCTGTGAATTAATACCATCATTTGTGGTCTTGCATTCCCACTAATATTGTTTGTTTGTTGGTGTACTTACAAATCTCTGTTGAGAACAACTATATTTTTATTGCTGCTGCCGTCACATGTAAGGGATAAGAGTGGTAAAGATTACATGACCCATCATCATAGCCAGAACCATTCTGCCATCATCATGGTCTCAATCTTGTGATTTCTACTAGTTTTATTATTATGATATATTGTGGTTCTTCCATGAGTATAGGTCCCACACTCTTCACCACTGATGTTCCTTCACCTGTACGTTATGCCCCTTGATATGTCTTCAATCTTATTTCAAACCTGTAAGTTTTATTGGTGTATTCTTATTCATGAAGAGCATCTCTTCTGGTACACCAGGATGTTACCTAAATGGGTGTAGGTTGCAAGTATTACTACATGCTACATGTATGCAAGTTCATCTACCAAGTAACCTATTGAAGCTATTAGTGGAAGCTTGAGGGAATTGATTATGGTTGACTTGATTTCTATTCAGGTCTTCATCAGCATCTACCGTAAATTTCGGCGTACAAGACGCAACGGTAGATAAGACGCACCCCGACTTTGAGCACGCAATTTGAAAAAAAAAAAAAAAAATGAAAATACCTGAATGGGATCGCAGCACCGCAGTCTGGATTCCCATTCATAAAAATCTGAACATGTGTTAAGATGTTTATGTGCTAGTAGTACTAGTACCTGTGCGCGTGGCAGACTGCGGGGTCCAACTCAACATATGAGACAAACAATCATTTCTCCCTACGCTTCATCGCGCAAGCCTCGGGAAGGCTATTCACTTCTAAGATAATCCCTGTTCAGAGCACTCCCTTACTCGCGCTAGAAAATCGCTAGTTCGCTGCGTGGATCTGTAAAGAAACTCCGCTGCGATATGCGTAGACATGAATGTCAATTTTGCAATCCATCGTTCGACGCCAATGTTGATATTCTAGCGCAAAGCTGCCGCGGCCGCACTCATTGGTGTGCGTGTATTTGCGTACCGGTACATGCTGCACGCGGGCTGGGGTAGCATAGCTAGCATCACGCACCACGCACCAGGCGAAACACGTGTGTCTACGCCCTCAACGTTCGATAATCTAACCGTAGCCAGACGGCATCTACTGAAACTATTTATTTTCCAGTTTGCGATGTATACAGATTCTATCTGCAATAATAACTTCTTTTTTTTTCTTCCTCTTTTCCAGGGTCTCAAAGCAAGGCAAACACGGGATATTAAGTTCAAGTTTAATCGAAATAAAAATGACTAGAGAGATATATTTAAAATGATCGTCTGTTTCTTCTTTCTTGATTATATTACTATAACGGGAAAAGTGAGAGAAATGAGAAGCGGGAAAGAGGTATGAACAGAGAGATCTTGAATATATGTTTCAAATTAAACAGAAATTAATGAAGAGAGAAATGAGAAGCAGGAAAGAGGCGTGAAAAGAAAGATCTTAGTATTCTTTTTTTTATATTGTGTGGTCTTGAAAAAGACCATTTGGGTAGATAAAGGGTTTGAAACCCTTCTTGGTATTCTTTCTTGATTGTGTGTGGTCTTGAAAAAGACCGTTTGGGTAGAGAAAAGGTTTAAAACCCTTCGAACTCCTCCTCATCGCCACTCTCTAGAAACACCTGACGTAGCTTGTCGTCCAGGTCGGGATACATCAGGTCGTCGTCATTGTCGCCGTCTTCTTCCTCTTCAACATCCATGCCGAGCTCGTCCTCCCAAAGCACATCGTCCTGGCTACCGTCGAGTGCATTGGAGATGCAGCATTTCAAGAATGCCCTCTCGATGATCGCCGACGGCATCTCCTTCCTCTTCATGAAGCGGTAGGCCCATGAAGTCGATGCCATGAAGCCGGTGATCTTCATCTCCTTTGCATATACCCTTGCCTTCAAGCGGAGAGCCAACGTTGAAATCGCATGGCCCTGCATCCGAAGTTCCTTGACCCACTGGAAGAGCCTCTCTTCCAAGTCAGGCCAGTGTGGTATACCACCCCGGAGCGCCTTCTTCTTCGCAGGCATGGCCTTCAGTACCTCGGTGGATTTATCCAACGCCGGACATTCGTCTCGTTGAGGTCATACTTTTTACCAGCTGCCCGGTTACCAAACTCCTCGGCGTACCTGCAAACGGCAAGCTTGAATGCTGCGGTGTACGAGGCCCTCATGATCTTGATCTTGAACTTGAATCTTGAACTTGAATCTTGAATCTTGAACTTGAATCTTGAACTTGAATCTTGATCTTGAATCTTGAACTCGGTGACTTGGATGACTACGATGGTGAGAGCTTGGTAGAACGCGGTTGAATCTCTGCAACGGATAGTACAACTGATGCCAGGACAGGAGTTCGCCCTGTTTATATATTCTCCAGGCCGGGCGGCAAAATTTCTTATAGATAATCTATCAAAGAGTGTACCGCTAAATCTTTAATTGGACCCGGCAGGTGCGTTAATCATTCTTTTGTTCGCTGTATCCTGGTCGTTGTGCGAGTGACGCTATTGTCAACCATGCGTCTAAAAATAAATGACTCCTGAAAAGGGTCGGGTACATGATACACTGCTTTGTTTATTTATTTTTCTGTATGCAACATCAACTTTTATTTATCTATAACGCTATGTTAAATCCGAAAGTGAGGGTCCCACGTATCACAGTCAAGGAATCAGTTGTTTAATTAATTCATAAAGCATAAGAAAAAGGAATATATAAACATGCTTTGCTTCAAAAATTTTGTTGGAATGGGCCAAGCACGGATTGACAGGATTATTTTACTAATACATGCACACAAACAAACACACGAAAATACATGCACATTTTCAGTGTGATTACACGTAACTTTAATGCCATAATTGTTGTCATGATACATGTGTGTGTCTGTGTGTGTGTGTGGGTGTGTGTGTGCGTGTGTGTGCGTGTGTGTGTCTGTTTATGTTATCATTTATTTCAACATGTGTTTTTGCAGTTATTAATCGAACCTTGCACCTCCACAATCACATCATGGGAAAAAGAAAAACACATTAAATACGGGTAAGTTTGTAAACACTTATTAATTCCAATGTTTTTCATAAATTAATAAGCTGATCACAATCATGCCTGGTCCCAACAGCGACGAAGGTAACTTGTAATCCTGTTATCTGTATGAAGAGAAAGATGGGAAAAGTTAGTTTATACACAGCATGAACATGAATTAAAAATACAAAAGTGCTCGCAATTGATTGCTTATGGACACATTTGTGACAGATACTTATCTTGGCCAATCATGATCCAGATTAAATCTGGACAATCGGCATTGATGTACATGTGTACACGTATTGTTACGGACTTCACAATGCCTGCTTGATGGGAAGCAAGCATCAGACCGCCGTGAGTTAAGCCGCCGCGAGTTAAGCCACCAGCCGGAGGCTAGGCCGCCGCGCGCACCGCAGATCAAAGAAACAATGGCGGCCCCCATCTAACGGAGCTTGCCAGTGGGAGCCGTAGATTTCTCGTTAGCGGTATCTTTTGAGATGTCTCAGACAAATACTACTACTAGTGTTTCTCAGTACCGGTAATTACGCTGTTGTTGTGATTGAGATCGAATTACCGCTAGGTCAATTGTGTCTTATCAAAGCCGTCTATTTTGTTGTTGAATGTTGTCAGACATTACAGTGTCCCATACATGTGAAAACGTGTTGGGTCTGCTGGTTATTCACTGGTTTTAAAGACCCGACTTTTGCTAACGCTGCAGATAAGACGCACCTGGACTTTGGCGTGATTTTCAAGGATAAAAACATGCGTCTTATACGCCGAAATTTACGGTAGGTATTGGGATACATGTGAATGTATACTCAAGACACACATTATGAGGCATACTGTGAACATATTGATGGGCTGAACCTTGCCTGGCATTAAGGCCGTTGGAACATTTATTATCTAACCCTAACAATCACAGGTTTAGTACTGATTACAAAATGGTTTGACTGATGGGGACTAATTGCTGCCAAGTAATATTGTCAAGCTGTGATAGTTTGGTTTAAAAGAGTCCATCCGTCTGGAAGCTAGACTATGCTGTACTGCGGTCTGTGAAATGTTGATGCAAGAGTTATTTGTTCTTCCTTCCCCAAACCTAACTTGTGATTAACGCATTGACATTTTCTTTCAGATCAACCTTCACATCTGTCTTCATATCCAACTCTGTCTACCTAACGCATGTGGATTCACATGTTTATGTGGTGTTTTGTGTTTTAATTTAAGAGCTTGTTTTACATGTTGGGCATGAGTTTACCACAAGTGTCAGTGCGCGTTGTGTGCTGAGGCCTTTTTGTCCTTTGTTCTCACATTGGCATTATTGTCGGTTAACGTAAATGTACCGTGTGCCTCAGGCAGTTGTATAACTATTTCTAGCTATCCTATAAGCAGAAAGGCTTGAAGAAAAAGAAGAAGCAGATTTGTGTGATCTTAAAAGCAATATCTTTGGTATTTGCAACAAGAACATTTGTCGCATTGGCTTTTGTGGGTAATTGATAATACGTCAGTATCCGTAATGGAAGTCGTGTGGGAAACTCATCTCTGGGTATTCATCCCCATTTTCCCATAACATGTACTTTCAACCATATTCGGTAGCTTTCCTTCATCTCAAAACAATGTGTAGAGTGCATACTGTATTGTATATTTACCATGGTTTCAAGGTGTGTCATTTTGTCATATTGTACTTCATTCCTTTGCTCTCTCTCTCTCTTTCTCTCTCCCCCCATCCTTCCATCCATTGTGCTTCTTCAACCTGCCCTTCTCCTAATCAGAGACTAATAAGGGTGAGGCACCCTTGCCCTCCTCGCAGGGGGCACAGGCTCCCAGTGCACAGGCACCCAGTGCACCCCCTCCTGATTCAGACACCGGCAGCAAGAAGTCCCCCTCTTCCTCCAGCAAACTACCCGAGGCCGTCAAACGCCGCCCCCCTTCCCCCCGCCCCAGGGCCAACACCCTACCGGGGCGCACGACCCCGTCCCGCTCCCCGGATGAGGGGCAAACCTTCCCACCTCTCCCCCACATCCAGGCCCCCCAGGGCCATATCTCGCCAGCAGAGGGCGCCGTAGGCTACGCCTCACCGAGCGTTGCTTCGCAGGAGAGCAGTGGATCTGGGGGTAGCCAGGCAGCTGATTACAGCGGTTTGTTGACCTTTTTCTCTTGCCCCGTCATCCTCTGTGATCCCGCCCACGTTTGCAAGTTCTTTTGGTTTGCATGAAGTATGCAACGTCCTGGCATCAAGTATAGCTGCTCGCTACTTTCTCCGGCAACTGAATGTGCATGGTGTTTGTACCGAGCTGTCTTGACTGGTTGCACTTGAATGCTGTTAATTAGAAATAGATTAGTGCATGCATATAAGAAGGAGATCATAGATAATTGAAGGCCATTTTTTAACATAGCATTGCATGGATGTAAGTAGAACAAGCTTTCCTTCATGGATGCGCCAAGTTCATTTTTGATGTAACATTACATGGATGTATGAAGAAGAAGAAGCTTTCCTCAATGATGCTCGAGGTCCATTATTGACAGTATGAATGCATGAATGAAATGGGGATTGTAGCTGGAGGCCAGCCACATTCATGGCGGTGTGGTTCCTGTCACCTCGCAGCAGAGCTTGCATGGAGTTGGCAGCAATGACAACAAGCATCCTTGCTCAGGAGAGCCGTGATGAGATTCATATTTCAGCCCTTACCCCATCTGATTATAAAATGCAACCCTAGCATGCTTTGCCTCATAACACCATGCTTTGCAGTAGTTTATCATTAGTGATCTACATTCAACACTATCACCCCTAAGTTACTCTTCAATTGTGTGTCTCTTTATCCTGAAATGATGTCAATGTATGCAGCTCTGCTTCAGTTTGACCATTTCAAAATGATTTTGAGTTTGCCCTTTTCATAATGATTTTAAGTTTGTTGTGTATCCATTTCTGTGATAAATTCTTGACATTTACTTTTTCATTTATATCAATACACCAGTTCGTAGTTAGCTCTGGAGCAAGTTTGGTCACTATGACCTTTCCCTTTTTCATTAGGATAAGCAGTTGGTTAATATACCATTTCAAAAGGAGATGTTACGTAATGTGCTTACCCGACATAGCAATTTGCGATATTCAACCTCTAATAAAGGAACCATCTCAAAACAGGTGACAAGAATAGTAGGCTACGGTCTGTGAACAATTGGGAAAGCTTCTATTACATTGTTTATTGTAAACTAATTGTTGTCGTTTGGCCTGTTGTCAAATACCCCATGATTGAACACCTTGGTGTTCTTTTATAAATTGGATAACAAGCGTATTCTAAAATAACTTATTAATGATGATGCTTATCTCAGTGATTTAAAAACCAACAAGCTGGTTTGGTCACTATGACCTTCATCTGCTCATGCGCAAATTGTAATTACGAACTGGCTTATTGCCAATGCCTTTGTGATTATTGTATGTCATTGTTTTGTTTGTTGCTATTATTTGGAGCATCAGTTCAATCATTACAAAGTGTTATCTCAGTGTTACTGGGTCAACTAACTCATGTATTATTTCAGTTTTATTTTATCATGTATTCAACTTTCCTACCCAGTACATCATCATATAATTAACTCCTGTTTGAATACTTACTCACAAGGCTGCTGTATTATTTTGATGCATTTTTGTTTAAGTTTTTTTGTGTGCGTTTTTGTTAGAATTCTATTGTGCGTTTTTCCCGCATGTGTATGTATTTGATTATGTATGTATAAGCGAATGGTTAAAAATATATTTCTTGTATTTTTATTGGTCTTGCAGTGTGGGTATACCCTACACCCTCCTCTCCTTTACCCAGTATTCTGTATCCAGAGTGGGCTATCTGCATCTCTTGCTTTTCCTTGATAGGCAAAAATAGAAATCAAATTTACTGTTTAAGCAGATGAATGTTTAGCTATAGCAGATATAGTTAACTTAAGAGACTGAAATATGACAGGTTACTACTGTCTCTTCTCTATATATTTCACCATTCTCCAATATATTTATGTCTGCAATATTATGAACTGATTTGATGATAAGAAAAGTTCTAAAGTGAGATGAAGGGAAGCATAGAGAGGAGCAAATATCATATTTAAAGGTATGGGATAAAAGTGGTAATGATTACGTGACTCGAGTCTTGGCAGAAACATTCTGAGGTCATTACAAGTCCAAGTCTTGCTTGATTTCAATGACTAGATAAAGGATACTAGTCCTTATCATGGCAGGAAAGTTGTACAACGATTGCAATCACATAATCTTTACTACTTCTTGGTATTGATGTCGTTTATGTTTCTTTCTCTCTCTAAGGTCCCAAGCTGTTTGTGAAGCCAACCAGCAAGTCCAACCGCCACATCATCATCAACGCCATCTCCCACTCAGTGCTGGCTGGTGTGGTGAATGAGAAGACCAAGGATAAAGTCCTGCAGGTCAGTCTCCCAAAATTCATCATGTGCTCCTCTCTCACATATCATTCCGTCTATCACATCATTCCGTCTATCACATCTGGGCCCCCATCTTACAGAGAGATGCAATTGTTCTAAATTTATTGCAAGTCTAATCTCTAATGAGCAAAGTTTTGATCGATATTAAAAGACCGGACTCTGTTGCTTAATGTAAGACAGTTGAGATTGGTGGGGAGGGGGCATGTCCTTTTTAAAGATGGCTTTGACAGGAAAGAAGGAGGATTACTTGGAGAAGCAACCTGGCTGACTGTTAGCAGAGTTAGGGGCCGTTTACCATGATGTGGAGGTGATACAAAGCTCAGGACAGAGAGTTGTGGCACTTCATGCTCCCCTTCATTATAAGATATGGCACTTATATGGACAGATCCTCAATATCCAAAATAAGATTCAGACTTGTGATTGACTTTCAAATACTTCAAGAAATTTTGATGTAGAAGGGTTTTTTTTAACGATGACTCTCTTTGCACTCTGCAGGAAATTGCCAAATCTGACCAGAAGCACTTCATGATCCTGTTCCGAGACCACAGCCTGCAGTTCCGCTCCCTCTACGCCTTCTCCCCAGAGGGGGAGGAGCTGACCAAGGTCTATGGCACTGGCCCCAGGCACATCACCAACAAGATGACTGAGGCTCTCTATAAGTAAGTTTTTAGTAGAACGTTTAAGGAAGTGTTGCCCGATTTCATCCAAGTATTGCACAAAAAGAACCCTTGATGGAAAGAAAATAATCCCCTGGAAAATAGCATTTTTTATGGTGCAGAACATAAATGAATGTTTTGAGGAAGAGTTAAGAGAGTTGCAAGGTAAGTTTTTCCAAATTGCCAAAGTGAGAAAGAAATTGATATGTTAGCTTAGAATTAGAGAGTTGAGATTTGGGGCCATGTACTTGGTAAATGTTGGTTTGGGAAAAGATGACTTTGGCAGGAAAGGTAAAGGGAAAGAGTAGCAGTAGAAGAAGGAAGATTACGTGCATAAGTAGCCTGCCTGACTTGTCAGGAAAGGGGCTGTTAACCATGACATGGAGCTGATACAAATAGCTCAGGACAAATGAGCTGTGGCCCTCAGTGATTGCCCACATCACCGGATGTTGCATGCAAGATAGATAGGTCTGGGTGTTTGCTTCATGACATAAGACATAAGATAGCACCTGTAAATGAATGTTGATATGTCCCCCCCCCCCCCCCCCCCTCCCCTTCAGGTACAACTCTGGAGGCAAGTGTTTTGTCAAGGTGCCCTCCAAGTCCATGTCTGTCCAGATCGACGGCGTCACCATCAACGGAGCTTTCTGGATGCCCAAGAGACCAGCAACCACCAAGAAGCACTGAGGCCTCAGACCAACACTCAACACAGTGATCTTGTCCTCAAGAAATTCTTAGGCCAAGACTGCATGCTCCAGTCTTCTTCAACCACCAAAGAAGCTCTTAGTCCAAGGCTGAATGCTATTGTATTCTTCTTCTTGTCGCACGGCTTCTAGTTCACCTCACAGGCTTGAATACCTTGAGCATTGCCAGGTCTTGTGGTCTGGTATAAGAAGAAGGTGTTCCATAGTTTGGACCATCCTACAGACACAGGCATCTTCTGACCTGGTATAATGAGTAGGTGTTCTATGGTTAGGGCCTAGCCACAGCTAAATGTAGGGTGCTGTCTTGAAAATGCTTTTCTAGCACTAGAAGCTTACAGTGATCAGCATCGACAGTGATCAGACACTGTCAGCGCCGCCATTGCTCCATAGCTATAGGGTTCCAGGCCCGAAAAAGACACTTGAGGCTCCTGCTACAATAGAGGAATGCCCTTTCGTTATTCACCATCTCACGACAGTACTTGTTTGAGTGTGCCAATCACAACACGCTGTGTTTACACTGCTGCAGGTTTCCAGGTTAGTGTGTATCAAGAGGTGCAAGGAGAATGTTATAACAATGTGCTCGTGTGGATGTTTTAGTTTGTAGCTCGTTCATTAAGGGCTTCATCTCTTCTTCCTCTCAAATGTAAATCACAACACAATGTGATGGGCCCAAGACGGCAACCATGCCCAATGTGGCGTTTAGTACGGTGTTTGGTGGAATGGTGCTTGAGTAAAAACGTTTGAAGTTGAAAGAAATGGGGTTGAGGTAGGAGGAGAAAGACTTTGTCAATATTCTGTAAAATAATCTGAATACATCTTGTATACAAATTCATTGTGCAATTTATGTGTTGAGAAAACACACGACTATGTACATAGACACTGTAACCTATATACGCACTGTATGCTGAACAATCTGAAACATTATTTATTACTGCTCGTCGAGGTGAAATGTGAGTAAGATTTTTAAAACCAAAATGATGATACACTGGGAGCCGTCAAATATTAAACCACTTTTAAATGAATATGAACATGTCGTTAGTAAGGACATATTAGTTGGTCTTGAAAGTAGAACTTGTAACCAATGCGGACACAAAATCCTTCTTGAGTTAGATGCGAGCAACAGCTCTAGGTTACTGTATACATTCATTCTTTCTGTGTTTGAGTAATCAGGAGTTTTCATACCGTACTCTACATTTATTGTGTACTTAATATGCATGGAATTTGTCACAGGAATATTTACAGATTGAATTGTTACATCCAACCTGAGATGTATCTCTCTTTAAACTTGCCTATTTATTGAATCATTTATTAATGTTACTTCCTCGCAGTGTATTCTCTGTATACAAATTGACCAGCTACTATGAACTCTGCCCATTATACACATCAACAAGTAAGGTTAGATCAACTGGTGAATAATCAATTGTATTGTTACATTCATGTTGCATGGAAAATCTTCCAGTACAAACAAGAAATTAAGAAAGGAAATGGTTAGTATTTAGAATGCAGTCTTATATCATGTCCCTTGCTCTGCTCTGCACCTGATGTCTGACAAAGTGAGTGGTTGAACAGCCAAGTGAATATGAAAATGATGTCCGTTTTACTATCTTGTATTTGTTCAGTGAGTTTATGCATTTGAGCAAATTATATTTCTATTTAGTGCCTACATTGTCAGTAACTGGCCAAATATTGGTCTACCTGTTCTGAAATTGAGTTTCTTCATATTGTGATTATCTGATGTAAAAAGCACAGCATTATTTGATGGTATAAAGCTACGTAGTTTGCAGTGCAATTATTTCTTTCTTCTTGGGTAATTCTTGTGGCTGTGTGTTTCATCTCTGTTCGTGATAGTCTTACCAGTACATGTAGTTTTATTATAGGTGCAAATGTATAGTTCCACCATTTAGTGTCAGAATTCAAACTGTTTTGAGACCTATAAACAAACACTGCATGTACTTTGTGTACAATGATGAGAGGTATATTACTACCCATGTGGTTATTTCAATATTTTGTGATAATGAGGCAATTTTCAACACAATGCATGGGCAAATCTTTCATTTCCTAATAAGGATAACAAGATTTCTTTAACATGAGGTCCTTGGCTAGGTTCCAAGCACCCTGATATAGCAAAAGTAGATTGTAATAGGTTGTAATAATTGTAACGTTTCTCTTTGCCCATGGGATACAGGGCTACTGCACCTAAAACTCAACATTCTTCAAGCTTTATCAGTCATTGATGTAACATGTGGTACTATGTTGAAAGCATAGCATGTTACTTGTTTCATTTCTTGTACGCTGTGCACCTGTTTGTGATATTCATGGGCTTCCACACTGATTCTGTTTGCAATTGAGTTTGATGTGATGGCACAATCGGAAGGAAAATGTTGCTTAATTGATCAAGTAATACTGTTGCTCTAAAAACATCTAGTTTTCATAAATTATTTTTGCATTGCGCTATAAATGTTATTAATGTGTTACTCGAGTATTTTGGTAATAATTCCAATATCAAATCTTTTGTTTGCCTTTAGTAAGTGCCATCGATATTTCAGATTATATTTGATTGATATTTTGTTTGCTTTTTTTTTCTTACAATCATTTTGTATAGATGTTCTTACGTCCTTTAACCCCCCTACCCTATTTCAATATTTTGCTTTATGCGGTCAAATAGCTAAATATGTTTGCTTTTCTTTCATGATCAGTCACATTCCAGATGATTCATGTTGGTCTGTTCTATGTATCGTCTCCTCATTGCAATGCTCTTCAGGGTCCATCGTTTTTGCTCTTTCTCTTTACAATCAAGTAAGCTGACCCTAAAACATATATGAACATGTACAGTGGAGCTTGAAATCAACTTCCCAGCTGACTGCATGACATTGGTAGTCAGTGATTGTAATCAATGCATGCAAACGCTTTGAGTTTGTTGCATTCAATTTGCAATTAGTGGTTGCAATCAGCATGAAAAAGGCCATCGAATGCAATCAATACTAGCTCACTCTTACCCTCCACTCCTGTTCCCCTTTCAGGCTTTGCAGCATGTCTGCTTAAGTCTTTCATTGGCCACCATGTGACCGATATCCATGGACTGGTTACCAAATGATGAGGCTATAGGTAAGTTGATAAACCACACTGAATGCAGTTACTGACAAGTTGGCAAAACCTGCAATCATTGCAAACACTGAGAAGTAGGTCAACCATACTAATTGTAATCACTAAGAAGTAGGTCAAACATACTGATTGCAATCACTGAGAAGTTAAACTAGCTCAACCACACTGAATGCAATCATTTAGAAGTAGGTCAACTATACTGATGGCAATCACTGAGAAGTAGGTCAACCATACTGATTGCAATCATTGAGAAGTAGGTCTCTGGCTCCTCTATACTACATTATTAGCTGCTGTTAACATGCATAGCATGATGACCCCCAAAGTCTTGCATTATAAGTAAACCCAGTGTTGGCGATGGTAATATATTGTGGTTTCCTTGAGTGTGGCTCAAATTGTGTTATTTTTTTCCATGTAGAAATTATTTGTTTGAGAGCTTGTACATATAAATGATGTAAATACATTTGTAAATAGGCTGTAAATAGAATATTGTTGGTTGAGTCTTGTACTATAGCTGGGTATGGATGATGGCAAGTGTACATTAGCACATATTGAAAGCCTTGTGTAGACCTTGTCAGAGAGAAAACTTGCTGAAATGTTAGTGTTAGTGAGCGTGACTTACAGAGACATGTATTAACAGAGGCCTTGGGCCTAGTATAGTATAGAGTGCATTTACAAAATTCTATGAGAATTAATTTATGATGAATATATTATTTTGACTTCATGCATGCAAGATATATATATGTTTTCTTGATTTTTCAACCCCAAGATTGTTCATAATTTTGTGAGAGAATATATCAATGCCTGTTAATATTGGTGGATTCGTAGATAATTATGTATGCTCTATTTTGATGTCGTATTTCGCGTTGGCATAGTGACCTAGAAATAGAGAAACAAGAAACTAAATAATTTTGTCATGAGACAATCAGTTCTTGGGGATTCATCCAGTGGCAAACATGGCTTAAGCATTTCTTTGGTCTCTGTCACCTTACCACTTCTTTTTGGAAAAATCAGCAGTGCAAATGATAATCACACTGCCCAACTTACGGCATTGATATATGTCACTATGGAGTACCTGAAGGATAGTTTGCAAAATCAGATCAAATACATGTCATGTTGACAATTGCATTGTTTTGGTTGACATCATGTAATGTGGGTAATCAACATTTTTCAGTTGTTCTATCTAAAGAAATCTTTTTGCTAATTGTTAGATTATGTATTGGGAATAAGTGGAATGTCTAATTCCTTTTAAAGGTGATATTCATAGAAAATCCAAAAATATGAAGATATTCATCTACAGAAAGCTTATAAGCCATACATTGAACTCGGATGACATTCAAACAATATATCACTTTCCAAAAAGCGAAATTAGGGTGAAAACAATCACCGTATTCTCGGGGGAAAATTTGACCTACTGTCATCCGAAACGGCCTTTAGGTCTGACGTAAGAAAAGGGATGCGTTATTGTGCATCACACATGCCAATCCGCAGCTTCTTTTCCGCCAGAAGCATCAGGCATTGTTAATGAAACTGTGATGGCAGTTGCTAGTGGATTTAACAGGTGTGATACACAATGGTCATTGTGAAGCATATCCCGGCTGTGACGTACACACAACGCCACTTTCCCTTAGGCGATTTCGTAGGTCAGGAAGAGAGTCAATTTAGTGAAATTTGACTTTCATTAAACACATAACTGAACACTTTCATGGCATGTCAGCTGCATGAATTGCTTTCATTCAATTATAAAATAAACTATATTTATTTGATTTTATTTCCTATGAATATCACCTTTAAAGCAGACAATAAATGGGTTTATGCATAGCTATGAGAGAGAAATACAATGGAAAAATCTTGGAATATTTGTGACATTCCTCAACCAAAACTATGGAATTGCCCATATACAAGACTATCCAATCAAAGGGAAAAAAATGTCGCACATCTCATATGCTACGGATGTTGCACATGATAGAAATTTTATTCAACGTCATAATTCAGTCACATCAATCCAATCAGAGATGACATCCTAACAGGAAACTCATTGTATTGTGCAGTTGCACACACTGCGGTAAAATGGAAAGTGTCATGAGTTAATTGCATCTCACGGCCTGTTTTTATGTACGATTCAAAACCTTTATGGCTCAAAATAACCTCAAATACTAACTTACACATTGAATCACAAGTTATAAAACAGAAGTACATGTAAGTATGTAATGAGGGTTTTGAACTTACAATGTATAGTACTATGGAAAGAACTGATGGAAAATGAACATTGAAGCTGTTCCATGGAGATTAACATTAATGTTATAGTGCTACAGAGGTGGTCATATTATCTCATGACACATCGAGCCATGCAAGTAATAGTGGCTTTAGTAATTACATACATGCAATGTTTTCTATAGGTGTTTGCAGTTTCTGATTACCAGGTCACAAACAGTGATATTTCAAATTAGAGAATCAGTTACAAAAGTATTTTCCCATACCCCCGTCATCCCCTAACCTCCAGATGCATGCTTTTGAAATCTGTTTTAAGTCCCAATATATTCTCTCAGCATTTTGAACAACTCCTTTATTTTTATCAGTCACTGTCAGTGACTGAATCTCATCACTAGGGGAAGAAACATTATGATATGAGTAGATCAAATACATAAACATCAAGCAGATTTGATCATTTTCTGAAAGAAAGTTTATCACATTCAGTTTAAGTTATGAGCAGTATGATATGCAAATATGTGTCAAGCTGGAAGATATGTCAGTGTCTGCTGTCTACTTTGCATTTGCAGTTTTAATTCAGTCATTGCAACCCATGCAATATTGTGTCACTGATGTATACATATTACTATGTGCTTATGAAGAGCACAGGGCTTTGATTTCTTATATAAAAGTAACTATTACTAGTGCTGTGTCTTTCTTCAATACATGGTAAATATGAGCATGTATATTCAAAAGCTGTGTTTTCCACAAATGTATGTGTTTTTGTGTGTATAATAATGAAACTGAAACTAACTATGATATATGATGTCCCATGTCTTGTTCGATGTCCTTTTATGGTATTGTTTATGCCCCTTTCCCTGTAAAGTATTTTACAATGTCAATGAGCAAACATGTACAATGTAAAGTTATTATCAAAGAAGGGCTGGATTCTTGACTGTGTGCAGCATTAAACACAAAGACACAAGTAAAATAGATCGGATTCTTCTTGCATTCTTCTTGAATGTGTGTTCTTAGGATACTCAGAGAGTATACACAATTACCCATGACAGAGCTCCCAACTTGTGAGCATTTTCAGTACACGTAGTTTGCTCTCAGTAATTCCCAAGAAAACTTTAGCTCTTAGTGAAAAAACTAAATTCTGATCCCCAACTTTAAGTGTGTTTAATGGAAAAATACATACTTTTAGAAAGCAAAATACTGAAATTAAAATGAGATTGAATTTCAGTTAGGAAGTTGGTAGCTCTATCAATGGATATACATGTATCTTTCTCAATGCATGATTTTAAGATTTACAATGTACATGTATAATGACGATGAATATTTCAGTGAATAACATGCCTGATCCTGTAACTGACATTATATTTAACATTCACTACTTTAACAAGACATTTGCAGCTAGTGTAACCCTTTTGCAGGTCACATAATATTTACTTGAAAAACATGTAATATAGGTAAAGAACCATGACTTTGGATTCGTGACAGTTACATTAAAAAAAAAATTCATCGAGGGTGTGAGGTTGTGTGAAAATATATTTCAAGCATCACAAAATATTGGTGCCTCAGAGAAATAAATCTAAATAGGTACATGCAATGTTTCCCCGGAATATATTTAGTCGAGTTTGCAAAAGGAATACACCACAGTAGCAGGAGCAATTAATCTTAAATCTCCACGACTTCACACAATGTTAGACATCGATATACAAGTGAATATCTTTACTCATATAACTCTTCAAAGTGTTCTGAAACATGGCATGAGGAAAACATCAATGCTTGGATGAGGATTTTGTCCTTATATTGTCCTTAGGTATATTATAAGACGTAGGCCGAAGACGCTATATAAATTCTATGTATTATTACTATTATTATTATTATTATTATTATTATTATTATTATTATTATTATTATTATTATCATTATTATTATTATCATTATTATTATTATTATTATCATTATTATTATTATTATCATTATTAAAAGAAAGTTGCTTTGAATTTCTTAGTGTCAATCAAACTCGTCCAACACCATAGTTATAATGACGTCATCGTCCCTCCGCTGCCACAGCATCTCCCCTTCAAAATGGACGAGTCCTTGCTTACGTGCACGCATCAGAATCCCGACGAGCTTATTCGATATGGCCGTGTAGATGTCGAACAGTTTCCCGAAGGTGATCGTGTAGCGTACGCGTCCGTCACCGAACGCGTCTGCTCGCGCACACTCGCGCATGATACTGGTGAGTTGTTTGATCTCGCCGCTGATGCGCTTTCCTGCTTGCTGGCCGCGCAGCGCGGTCTTTGATCCTTCAACGGGCTTCGCGTAGTTCGGATCATCCTTGCTGAGTTTTTCGCGCGTAGCCGCGCCGTCCCATTCAGAGAAAGGGTTGATAAGTTGTTTCTGTCGGTGTTCTTCTTCCACGTTCCTCCATTTCGCTATTTTATCCAGCATACCTCCTCCTCCCCCGTCGTATTCATCGTTGAACCCGGCATCGTGGTCCATAACCGACGCACAGCTAACGAGGTCGTACCTCCGACCAGATGGTGCCGGGTCTATGCGGAAGTTATAGGGGGAAAGGCAAATGTTAGCTGGCTCAGTCTTCTAGTGTATCAATAAAATTCAGTTTCAAACTATTCATCCCACGGTGACGCATTTAATGTTCTGGACATGACGTTTGATACTATAATTATATCAATAACATTTATGATACGAAAATACATTGAAAAGAGGCCCCACAAGGCACAATTTCCATGCGTAACCCAAGCATTATGACTAATATGAATACCTGTATGTATACAATAAAGTAGTTAGCAAGAACGATAGAGAGAGCGAGAGAGAGAGAGAGAGAGAAAGAGAGAGAATGAGAAACAAAGAGTCGGTGTGGACGACGAAGTGAGGGGTAGAGAAATAGATATATTAGAGCCAGGGCCCCGTTGCGTAAAACTACCACTAATGGTAACTTTGCCATAATATCACTCGAGGGCCAGTGCAATGCAATGTTTCCAAAGAAATTGCCATTGATCGCAAAGTTACCATTAATGGTAATCGGGGCCCAGAAAGAGAAAGAATTACGTTTTCATTTAAATTACGGGAAGGGAGAATGAAGGAATGAATTCAAATAGAGAGATGGTGGTGTCGGAGGGAGAGGGGGGGGGGGGGGCACTGGGGAGAGAATTAACATTGATGAAGGATCATTAAAGCTCCATACACAGAAGAATTGAACAATAAAACAACCCAGAATATCTGCCTCCCCTCCCCCCTCCCACCACCACCACCACCACCACCACCACCACCACCACCACCACCAAATGTCCGTTCCCCCACCCCTAGACTCCCTTTCATCTTTCTCGGGAATCTTATAGGTACAACTTGTCCACTCATTAGGCCATGTAAAATTGATTACATGTTGATCGTCCGGATTTTTTGAAAAAGAGGAGGAGGGTGTACCATGTTATTTGATATTTGATATTTTTCCCAAGATGGCTGCCGCGTGTAAAAATAGTATATAATACGATTGAACATACATGCATATCAACCAACGTCGCTGTAGTGTATTTGATTTTCCCCCAAAATATCAATTTTGGCTTTCTTCAACAGGTTTCTTTTCTGTCTATTTTTAAACATTAAATGTTGCCTTTATTCTAAATATAAAATTAAATTTTGTTAATACATTGTCATTTTTTCTTTGTTGTTTTAACATTTATGTTGTATATCTACATTAGTTATAATATGATAATAAAAATTTTCATTGGAAACCTTGTTTTCCTCAAAATACAAGGAACATAAACAGAAATTACTCCAAAATCTAAACAAAATTCAAAGATGAGATGGCCACAAAACACGATCTCACTTCACTACAATCATGATAATCAGACTGCATTCGACTCCAGTGCACCCGATTGTACCCCTCACCCTGGCCTCGCGCAGGCCGGGGTCGGCCGCATGGAAAACATGCACACACCGTATGTATTCCTGTAGTGATTCCGGCTCTGAACACGGATGTGTGTTGCTGCCCTCTACGTTCAAAGATATCGCAACAAAATGGCGGATAGGCAAAAATCGTTGACTGATCAAAACGATGTCAAAAAAACCCCCAAATTACCGATAACATTCTACTTAATCGTGACAAAATGCTATTAATATGAAAGGTGAGGATGTATTTATGTTAAATATGTTTGTCAAAATCTTTTTTGTGCGCCGATTGAACCGATTAGAATGGATTCTAAGGAGTTGTTGGTACAGTGGCTGATACAAATTTTGATATCGCTACTCAATTCGTATTGACTTTCTGTGTAAACTTTATCATGTATCGCTACACGAAGTCAATGGGGAAAAGGAATGTCCATTTTCACCTGCTGAAACGGGAAAAGACCATTTTTGACGCAGAAAATTACTGTCCCTACAATTTTTTCTAGAGTATTAGGTTGTTTGTTCAATGATATTTGAAAAGCGCATTTGAAGAAAAGGTGGAAAAACTGCATATTATAGAATTTTGTGTTGTTTTCTGAATAAAAAAAAAATATATCAAATATCAAATAAAAGGAGGCGGGCGGAAAAAAGGAAGCGGGTGGGGATGATCAACATGAAATCAATTTTACATGGCCTTATGTTATCTGATTTCTATGCATGAATGACGTAGGCCTAGTCCCGCGCGCATAAGCAACGATAGACCAATGGTTATCAAATCGGTACAGTGTGCGTCGATCGATCGGTACAGGGCCTTGGGGGCTACATCGAAACATATAAGAAATCCTTCTAGCCGTAGCCTCACGTGTTCAATTCAGGCAAACCCCGTTATAACGAGCACGGGTATAGCGACAACCCTGTTATTACGAGTACATTTCTTGGGTCCCTAATTTTTCTTCCATACACCTCCGCGGCGTGTATTCTATTTTCATATAACGAGATCGGCTATAGCGATCTGCTAGAGCGAGGTAAAGTCAGGTCCCTCATGGCAATAACATATTAAAACGACAAGTCTGATTTAATACATGTATAGTACATGAATACAATAAATATCTTTTTAGGTAGAACACAAAGACACTTGAGTACTAAAACAAATAACTTTACAACTTGAGATATTAACATTTAACTAAATCAATGAAAAGGATGGGGAGAAGAGGCTTATTTAAAAAAGAAGGTGGGAAAAGTGGGGAAATAACAATATACATAAAGATATATAAGGGTATAGGGCTGGGTGGAAGAGAGAGAGAGTGAGGATTATTAAAAGCTGGTAAATGACAGAAAAAGAGAGGAAGAAGAAAAGGTGAGTTGGCAGGTCCCACATGTATGTACATGCGGAGCGTGTTCAAATTTAAAAAATAAAACACGGCAGTATCACAACTTTGAACATAGCTTAAAAATCAACTAGATAGTTATTCAATAAGTTTAACTTCAGTTTGCGTTTGAAAACAGAAATACTGACAGAACGACTAATACTTGAGTCAAGAGAGGTCCCGTGCAAATTAAAGTGTTGAGAGTAAACTTAGTCCGTGCATGGGGAAAATGGAATGCAGAAGCATGTCTTGTGGCATAATTGTGAATTTCGTTGTTTTTCTTGAACATTTTGGGCTAATACCGATGGCAGTACACCTGAGTTAAGATCGTACATTGGGGAACCGAATTGCATATAGTAAATGTCTTCTACTTTTAAGATTCTATGATGATGGATCAGAGGATTTGTGTGAGCTCGAAAGTCAGCATCACAGATTGTTCGTATTACCCTCTTTTGGACCAAGAAGAGTTTATCTAATTGTGTTTTGAGAGATTTACCCCAAGCAAGGACACCATAATTGATATAAGGTAGAATTAAAGTTGAATACAAAATAAATAAATGCTTTGAGGAAGAGCATTAACCTTCGAATTACACCAGTATTCTTTGACAATGTTTTGCGTAGATCATTTATATGAGTTTTCCATGTTTTTTTTTCGTCAATATGGAGACCTAGGAAATTAGTTGAAACTACCCTATCTATCACAGCACCATTGAATATGATGTCCCTAAGCAACAACTTTACTGAATTGCTAGTTAGTTGTTTTTTTAGATTTAGGGACAGTTTTTTTTTTGCCTGAATCTATGCTGTAATATTGCATAACTCTGAGTTAATTGTTTGCAAAAGGACTTGAACATCTTTGTGTGAAAAAAATATGCTGGAATAATCTGCAAACAGTATAAAAGATAATACATTGGGAGAGTATTGGAAATCATTTATACAAAGAATGAATAATAGAGGACCAAGAAGAGATCCTTGCGGCACTCCACAGGTAACATTTTGTAACTCTGAAGCAAAACCATGAATGGATACAAATTGCTGCCTGTCAGCTAAATAGTTCCTGAACCAGTCCAGCGCTGCACCTCTAATCCCATGTAGTGCGATAATTTACTTAACAAAATGTTATGATCTACTGTATCAAAGGCCTTAGAGTAATCCTAGAATATTCCAATTAAGTGCAGATTGTCCAGGGCATTAGAAACTTTATTGATGAACTGCAATATAGCATGGGTGGTAGTATGTTTCTCACGGAAGCCAAATTAAAAGTTGGATTTTTTTTTACTTGTCCTGAGAAACTTAACACTTCTCAAGTAAATAAGTTTTTCAAGAATTTCAGAGAACCCCGTTAAGAGAGAGATGGGCCGATAGTTTGTTAAGAGCTTGCATGGGGTCGCCCTTCTTAAAAATGGGGACAAACTTTGCAACTTTCATATTCCTCGGCACAATGCCATTTGTCATTGACAAATTAAAAATGTGCACTAATGGCTTTACAATTCCTGGTGCTACACTTTTAATTAGACTGTTGGAGATATTATCACATCCAGGGCTTTTCCCAATCTTCAAAGAATTTATCAAACTAAGTACCTCTCCTTTATTTGTTGGCACCATAAACAAACTCTGCTCATTAGGGTGCCTTAAGAAATCACGAAATGATTTATCACAATTAGGTATGCCCTCCGATAGTTTCGGACCAATATTACAAAAGTAATTATTGAAGTTTTCTACAATAGATTTCTTATCATCTACTAATTCTCCATCAATTTCCATAGATCTAATGCTTGATGCTATCCCTTGTAAAAAAGTATCATGATAATATCATGATATTTATATCATGATATTGCCGTCAGACCCGATGATGGTAAATTGGCACATCATTTTGCTAATATCATGATATTATAAGTATCATGATAATATCATAATACAAATATCATGATATTATCATGATACTTTTTGGGGGGTTTTAAGGCAGACATGATCATGGTACAATATGATGATAATATCATGATATTTTCTGCACTGTATCATGATAATTGTATCGTGATATGATGATAATGATAATTTGATGATTGGTATCATGATATTTGCTGCATAAAGTATCATGATACTTGTATCATGATACTTGTATCATGATATTTGCTGCAAAAAGTATCATGATACTTGTATCATGATACTTGTATCATGATATTTGCTGCTTAGTATCATGATACTTGTATCATGATATTTGCTGCTTAGTATCATGATACTTGTATCATGATATTTCCTGCTCATAGTATCATGGTACTTGTATCATGATATTTGCTGCTTGGTATCATGATACTTGTATCATGATATTTGCTGCTTGGTATCATGATACTTGTATCATGATATTTGCTGCTTAGTATCATGATACTTGTATCATGATATTTGCTGTGGAGTATCATGATACTTGTATCATGATACCAAGCAGCAAATATCATGATACCTATATCATGATACTCCACAGCAAATATCATGATACAAGTATCATGATACTATGCAGCAAATATCATGATACAAGTATCATGATACCAAGCAGCAAATATCATGATACAAGTATCCTGATACCAAGCAGCAAATATCATGATACAAATATCATGATACTTGTATTACGATACTATGCAGCAAATAGTGTGATACAAATATCATGAGATCAATGTATCCAATGTTGTACTTTTACAAGATAATACAGAATGGGAAGTTGTTTTTGTTTCCTGTAATCTGAGAGTCTAATGGTCAAGTAGCATTCACTAGCAGAGGTACATCCATTCATCGCGTGGCAACACTGCTTTAAAAATAAAAGAAGAATAGATGTACATATTACAATAGCAATACATGTACAATACAACATTGAACCTCTCACTTTTCACAGGGAATCTTACAAAAAACACTCATGGACAATCTTTGAAGTAAAATATTGAACATTTTATTAAGGAACAATAGTTATGGGAACTAAAAAACCCACTGACATCATGATATTTACGTTTAAAAATAAAACAATGGAACATAAAAAAAACCTACCTAGCAAGTCATAATTAAAGGTTCTTACCTGTGCTACATGCACATATTTGAATAATTCAAAGCGTAACAATGCAAAATTGTTCTAAAACTGAACAGCAAATTTACTTTGTGGATTAAAGGAGTGCTCATGGCTCCAACGTTGCAAATGGCTTTCAATGAAAGCTGGAATAGAGGGGAAAACTTTTAAAAAATGAGGAAAAGAGAGTTATGAATTATTCAATAAAACGAACAATCACTGCCAGAGACATAAATACAACATGATCTAATGCAAAACGTTCAATTCAACCAAGACACTGACTTACCTGTGCCCTCGCACAAGAATCTCCATTAGCATGTTTTTGCATGTATGAACTACTGGTAATACAAAAGTCCCTCTCTTTCAAAAAAGAAAAACATTTTTTGATGAAAATGTGTTACATATCAACTAAGTGTATCATGACTATACTTCATGATACATGTAGACAAAATCAAATGAAGAGTGTATAGCAAGCTTTGTGCATGGTTGCACGACAGTGCGACCTCGGGTTTCAATTCACATGGATTGGCAAATTGCATTAATTTCTTTATACATATGTACATGTGTTTTCCATTCCATTCAATAAAAAAGTAAAATTTGAAAATGTTTCAAGGACTGGATAGCGTCTATGGGTGCTAATCACACAAAGCTATAACACAATGTGTACTACATATGCCTTGAGCATGGTAGACCCTTTAGTTACACATACTACACATGTATGTACATGTAGATTACTGTAATACAGTGCATTAATCTATAGATTCTGAGCAAACAAATAAGAACATGTACATATGGCAAACTTACAACCATGACATGCAGATTTGGTCACGATTAGTATATATACCGTGAGCACTTATATTTGAGCCAAAGACTGTGGCTTAATTACATTTTGTATTTTGTTTATTCTTTTGAAAATTACATTTTATGGCCCGTCCTTTTTATAAACATCTGCAAACTTCATGAAAGTTTGCACATATCACGTATCTTTGGGATACCAACTGTGAAATTTTTAAGTCAGAGGTACTATGACTCCCGTAGAATAAATGAAAATCTAACTACATGTAGTTTTCACTGAGATTTGATTATTTTTGTGGTGTGCAAAAAGAAATTAAGCTTGATCAATTATCAAAGATTATATCCTCAAAACCAAATATTACGCTTTGTTGATTTAAGGGAAAGGTTATACAGCCACTCTCTCTCAAATGATGACAAAGTCAGGGAACTTTCAAAATTAGGTCTGCAAAAGAGACGGGCTACCTTTAAACTTCTTAGATGGCCTTACCGGTACATAACAACAAGTATCAAGGAAAATCAGGAACTCAAAATCACTCTACAAATCCTGAACACACACAAACCAGATAGTGTATTGCACATAGATACATTCGAACAGACCAGTGCATTGCAGCTTTGGTTCAGACTTTTGCATGAATACATTATTTTCCCGAGTATACAAGAGATAGTCTTACATGTCATATCAGCAGATAAAATTACATGTATAAAGCTTATAGTAAGCCTGTGATGAATAGTCTCCAGAAATACTAACTGGTTGATAATCTGTTTATTCAGAAAAATGATGATTAAGACTTGAGCATCTCAACTGCCACACAATCGATAAATAGGTCTCTGCCTTTATGTTAGTTAACTGCACCTAATTTAAATTAGTACTCATCTTCATTCAGAAAACTTGTGTTTGGTAGAAATTGGACCACTGAATTAATAATTTTGTCAAAGTCCATTGATCTTTGACCTCTAAGGAATTTGACCTCTAATCTCCACAGTCTACCTCTGTTATATTAATACACTTCGAATCAAGATTGCTGGAAAATAGATAATCATATTTCTAGATATTTGGAGAAAGATCACATTTTGAGCTGTAAAAAAAAGGCAAATTTTGACTACGTTAAATGACCTTTCAGACATTTTTTGAATCAAATTGTTACAAAGTTTGTTTGTGGTCTGTCTTTGTAGCATGCTGGTTGGAACAGGACCATTGGATTAAATGTGACGAATATCAGATTTCAAATGTTGGCATTTCGACTAATTTTCAATGACCTTTGAACTTTGACACTAATTTTACGCAGATTTCAAATGTTGACATTTTGACTAATATTCAATGACCTTTGAACTTAGACACTAATTTTACGCAGTTAATTGGTTTTACAAATTCCACGAACATGTACTACCCTTTTTTCATTGGATTTTCTTAGCCCTGTACTATCCTTAGCCCCGTACTTTTTTGAAAGCTTTTCACACTGGCATTTCTTAGCCCGTCGGGCATTATCTGATTGGTCTCGACGTTTCGGCCTTGAGAGCCGACACTGCATTACCTTAGCCCCGTACTATTTTTCGTTTCTGTTCTCACTGGCGCTCTTAGCCCCGGACTATTTGGCTTGGCCCTGCAATTGCGGGGTTAGCTCTGCAGGGCCAAATAATCCCGGATTATTGGTGGGGCTAGCCCACTTTGGTAAAAACAAGTGAGAACAGAAAGTGGTCTAAGCTTAGCCCCGTACTATAGGTGGGGCTAAGGTGGGGGGGGGGGGGGGGGGGCCTTAGGAAATTTTTGCCAGTGTGAAAAGCATTTCCATGTACTTAGTCTGAAGCAAATCTGTTAAGTGGGGCTATTTTGCGTAAAAATGTTAAAAACTGACAAATTGGGCAATATTTCACAACGTTCATTGGGCGTGTTTATCATCTTTTCAGAATTTGAAACGCTTTTCCAAAGGCCTTTACAAACGTTTCCAAAGGCCTTTGCGAACGCGTGTAAGAAAACGGTGCGTTTATCAACTCAATCGCTCAAGTCGAAAACCGACCTTGTCACTGCGCAGCTCTACTTCGCCGTTACACGTGCACTGTAGTACATGAGTGTGTGATCGATGTGTTTACGGAAACACATGGTTTCAAGTCGTTTCAAAACAGCTTTGCATTTATCTTGCTTCTCTAAACGCGTTTCTGGCTCAAACTCGTTTAGGATAGCACAAATTTGCGTGTTTCAAAACAGCTTACCGAACCCCATAATCAAAACACCTTTGCATTTATCAACTCCCTGAAACGCGTTTAAAAAAAATTAAACACGTTTGGAAACCTTAATTCAACCAAAGAAAGAGTTGATATACACGCCCATTGACCGTTTTATTGACAATTTTACACAGGTCATTAGTTTTTATAAATTACATACTGTACAGGTACCAAGTTTGATGCAAATCCATTGAACCTTTCTCAAGATATTGCGTAAATGATTTCGGAACGGATGGACAGACAACCCGAAAACATAATGTAATGCCTCCTTCCACTTCGTGGCAGAGACATAAAATGCATTACAGTTCACATTTTTTAAAATATAAGTACTTTCTAAATGATTGATACCATAACATGTACATCTACTTCCTAAAATCTTAAATGAATAGTACAAATATTTTCTTTTCTGAGAATTGAGGGTGCATGCACTGTATGTACAATGTATAAACCAATGTCGTATTACATCAAGTTAGTGATGGTTGTTATTGGGTAATATTCTGCAGCAATATTCTTAAAGAGGAAGTCCACGCTGATATAAAATTGTTTGTAAAGGGACAGTAAACCAGAAATCCCATGGTCAGTAGAATGTTGTAAAGAGTAGCAGACAAATTTGTTATCATTCAAGTGGGCATACATCACTATATTCTTCTACATGATGGAAATGGTGTATACTGGGTAGGAAACTGGACAGTTTGAGAGTGCAGGACTCAATGTGATGCTATTTAAGGCATAGCTGCTTTTGCTTGGAATGAAAGAAAAAACAAACTTAAATAAATCAATGGAGCTTCTGGGCAGCTCCTCAATTTCAATTTTCTAAAAAAGAATCACATTCATACAACTGAAGTTGATACAGTATTAAACATATGTATTCATACATACATGTACATTCTGATACAAAATATATCATTCTATTCATTCAACAAGAATTTTCATTTGATTCATTGCAAGTTTTAAACAATCATTACTTTCTTATCCTGTATCTAACTGTTGTCAAACTGTCGTTCTCTGTATCTCTCATTTTTACACTTTTATTTCAAGTAACTCTTTCACAGGGTGGACTTCCCCAGAAAGAAATAACATTAATTCCTCAACCCTACATTGTGTACAATACAAACACTTACTTCTTCCCTGCCTTAGCCTTTCTTTGATTGGTTTGTTTGTTCCTGTGTCGGCTGAAATCTCTGTGAATATACCGTGGGTAGGAGAGCTGAAAATAGTGTGTTGAGAAAGCATAAAAAATAATTACAATAAAATTGACTTGAATATGCCACCTGCCAGATGAAAGCCACCAATTGGTCATTTGGTTTTATTTACTACATACATACTTTTTACTTACACTAGTAGGGATTCAAAGCTTTCAATGATATCAAGCATATTAAGTCAACTGTTCAAAGCACAACCAATAGAAGAAATCAATGATATCTTATGCAGAGAAAGATGCGTCCCCTGCTGTCTGCTCTGTTGTCATATTTTAAAGTTAGTGATGCCTGTTGAACATATCTCCACATAATTCAGATTACAGGTACACTCATAGCAATAAAGAGGCATAATTCTCTCCTTTTCCCATTAAGAATTTCCGAAGTAACGCTATGGCACATATAGCAAATCTTACACGGACAAATCTGTGATTGATTTCTAAATCTAAAATGGGGAATAGAAATCTTTTTGAAATGAATCTTTTTTGCACCAATATAAACTTGTGATTAAGCGCCTGAGTCATATCGATTTTTTTTGTAAGCCGGGGCACGATGGCATTGCTCCGGTCGAACTTCGGTGCATCAATAAATTCGGGGCGAAGTCGGCACAGTGACAAATTGTGTACAACGGATAGCGGAGCGTGAACGCTAGCAGTCGTGTACATTTTTGCTTATTACATGACGTCATCCAGCCACTGCCGAGAGCCAATTTATGAATGAAAATATAGTAAGCATGCGCAGTGCAAGCCTTTCATTTCCCCACACAGTATTCCACCAAAACAAGTGTGCAATTCTCTATCACCTCGTACCAAAATCGACCTAGAATTTCACTTTTCTATATTTTATATGAATTATGAAAGGTATCTATTTTCTCAGCGATACCGCACAGGTAAGCAAATTTTGATTACTTCTTGCTTTTCCGTCAAAATCTTACGAATTAGCGTTGATATGGCATCGTGTACTGTTTGTTGGAATTTGTAGAGTCTATCGTAACGTGCACAAAGTCAATTGGCCTCCGGGTTCGGAGCGTTGCGTGAATATGCATGAAATTGCAGAGTTTCTATAATTTTTGATCGATACCGGAGCAATCCGATCACGAGCCAAGACCATTTCTCGCGTACACAACGTGATTGAATATCGTTATCGCTATCGATACTTCCGCACGCAGTCCGCAGGAATTATTTTGGCAACCACGTGGTGTGAAAAGAAGTTGCGCATTAAATGAGGTTGCTTACTTCAATTATATATTAACGTACAGAAACTTGCTCGTGCTTTTCTGTGGGAAAAAATCTCGTTCTTGCCAGCCATAAATTGAAGCTAGCGATTATTTCCGATCGTATTTACCGAATACGCGAGAACGATACTTGGTCAGTTGGATAGCTGCCAATGAGAACGAGATTATTTTATGTCATACCACTGGAACATAATATACCAGTATATCGTCGATACCGGAATATGTGGTACCGAGAACCTCGAGTCGAGCTAGCTCCCAGCTCGTACTTTTCATTGATTCTGATCAATGCACCGGTTTCTACAAAACGGCTCCAGGGCTCGAAAGCTTCGATCGAGGCCCGGTTTACAAATCGAATCGACTCAGGCTTACTTGTCATGCCAAACTTCTTTATCCATGATCATTGAAGTTCACCTCATGCATATGCTTGACATGTTAACCGCATAGATTTACTGCTTGTTTTTCAACTTGGAAAAGGCCAGTACTTGTCTTTGAGATTTCAGAAGAGAGACAGATTGAGATCGTACCTACATGTAGCTGCAGAGCGACAGAATATGATGAAACTGAACATTTGAATGGATTATCCACCAAACTCAAAATGAGACAAATATTCCATTAGAACACATCTAAATGTGGTAACTCCATCTGAGATGACATGCAAGGTATGAGAGTGCTTTCTGCAAACATTAGAAACATTGAAGAATTCATACCTTTTGATGGCGCTGACCTTGCCAGGATGTAGTACAGGCCGGTTGATGGTTTCTGCACCATGTAGATTGCGCTTCTTCCCTGTCAATGATAAGCAGTCCGCACTTCAATGCCGAACACAGCAACAGTCAAGTCCCTTCACCTAGACCACCTGATCCCTGGTGAGAATCATCCTCTCCTGAGGACATTTGGAGCTGAAAAAGCACACACACAACAAAAAACATAATTAATAAATGTATCTTGATTACCACAGCAGTATCAATTTGTGTGATGTGCTAAATGTAATGTAAAAATGTAACATTTCACAACCTGCAATAATATAGAACGGTTGCTAACTAGCATAATGTTCAGTCCTGCAGGTCAATTTCTTATTTTTGGTAATTTCTATTCATGCATACAGTTCACAATTTTAAAAAAATGGGACGTCATGGTTATCATCACTCCAATTACAGCAATAAAATGTCATATCAATGGAAAAAAATTCATGGTGGATCAATGCACCATTTAATAGCTTGGCTCAAGATCTGAAGTAAACATGCCATAATTTATGCAAAAAGTACTGCATTGCAATTACAATAAACAATATCTATGACACTTACTCTCTTGATGTGTTGTTTGATGCCAATTGTAGCATACAGGAACACAAGTAGGCCTGCCTTCCTACGCCTTCCTTCATTTGGAC
>CAVLGW020000091.1:0-50000 GCA_963669155.1 Arbacia lixula
CGAGAGTTTCTTGCTGGTTGCCGAAGGAGCGCGAATGAGAATACACAGGTAAATTAGATATACAAGGAGCATAGAAAGTAGAACTTGATGGCAATGACAATGATCTTTTATTTGTTCCATTCAAGATATCCTCTTATTCACTATGTTTACAGCTCATTTCCATGTCATACTCTTCTCCCTCTTAATAGCGATTATCCTTTTTTTTATGTAATCAAATTCAGCAAAAGACCGATTATTGTGTCCATTTACTCTCTGAGAGAAGAGGAATGATAAGTTTTGTGGACATTTTCCTCAATTTGACATGTTTTGTTTGGTACAGTAATGTACAACAACCTGGAGGCCAGGCAGCCAGGCCAGTCTCAGGAATAGGGCCTGAGGGGTGTTTCACCAAGCTGTTCGTAAGTTACGAGCGACTTTACGAGCGACTGGTGATCCCTTCCTGTGCTAAATGTGAAACCACACTTTGTTCATCGAGAATCTGATTTAGCACAAGAAGGGATCACCAATCATTCGTAAAGTCATTCGTAACTTTCGAACAGCTTGGTGTAACACCCCCCTGGTGAAATGCCAGTGAAATGCCTGTGGGATCCACCCATTGCATTGTTCCACTTTCAGTTTCCATGGATCATATAAGAATAATGATGAGCCTCCTATCAGCAGCAGTATGGATGGGGAGGGGGGTTGATATAATACCCACTTTTCAAAGCAGATTGTTAGAATGATATCTTAATCCTCTATGATCCATCTCATAACAAATCTCACCACCACCAAGGTACTTCTTGAAGGTCCCGCAGAGAGGCAGTGAAGTCTTTGCTGAAAACCTCCCCGGTTTTGTTGACAACATCCGACAATGTTCTGGCGGGGGCTTTTGGGTAGCACTCCCCACCGTCAGGCGACACTGCATCTTCGACTCCCTCGGACCCAGACCGTGGCTGAGGAAACTACTTCTCAAGGTCATACAATGCCCAAATCCGAGATTTCTCTTGACACAATCGTTACTTTAATTTGTGAAACAAGGATTGCCATCTCATCAAACAGATGTGATAACCATCTATATATGATCTAAACTTGATAAATGTTTCTGGGCTTTCTAATTTGCAGATTACTTAATGCCTCCAAATTCTACAAGTTTGTACCAAATTTTATCATATAGTATAAATATATATTATAAATTTATCATAAGATGATTGAGGAGTGTGCTTTTCCAATGATTTTCAATGTTCTTTTGATATTAATATGCCAGATACAATGCTACTCTGTGATTTGTATGCAATGGACAGTGAAAAAAAAATATATGGCATGTGTGTGCATGTTTGCGAGTAAATTGTATCCCCCTAACAGTTCAATCTATGTTAGTCTTACGTAAGTCTTACTTTTCTTTCTCTCCCTCCTTCCCTTATTCGATCAGTTCTTCAGCCCTGAGGTCATCTTTTCGTTCACTACCAGCCCGTATGGGTTGATCCTGAAGCTGAGCGTGGACGGAGAGACGCTGGAGCGATTGGACGACCCAACGGGAGAAGTGGTCTCTCATGTCAGTGAAGTGGTAGACACCGGGAGCCACCTCTACCTGGGTTCTTACAGCACCCCTTTTCTCTCCAGAATAGAAAGCGTATATTGGACTCTTGATGAACAGAAAAAGAAGCATTCCTAGAATCTTTAATAACGCTGGAGGGCAATTTTAGGATAAAGTGGACATGACCATGAAAATTTCAAACTTCTTGAACCATAGTAAGTTTGGTAACATATTGAATTATATTTTAATATGCTGATAACCCATTTGAATATGCATAAATCCTAATAAACATAATCAAAATTGTATATTTCATGAAATACCTAAGTATTTAATACTTTAAAATCAGGTAGAAACAATCATTTAGATGAAGACAAAGCCCACATTTGTTCAATTGAACAAATATATGCTGAAATTTGATTTTCATCAATGAACTAATGATATGAATTATATAGCGCACTTTCCATCTCAATTAGATGCTCAAGGCGTTTCAGAGCAAATAAAAGAGAAAAAAGGAAAAAAAAATACAATACAGGTACGAACTTTACAAGTTGAAACATATATGGTTGTAAGTCAAAAAGCACCATTACAGGTATGTCTTTAGGTTGCCCTTGAAGGTAGTCACTGACGTCAGGGTTTTCAAACTCTGTGGAAGAGAATTCCACAGGGTTGGCCCCTGCATGAGCAAAGGCCCGTTCTCCCCACGATTTCATTGAAATGGGACCTTGCAAAAGACCGGATGTGGAGGATCTTAAAGACAGCCCGTCCCTTTTTCAGATCATCACAAAAACATCGAAACATTGGCAAAACATATAGAGAAGTGTTAGCAAGCTGTATATTCATAATTTAAAACGGATACGTAGTGTAAAATTCAAATAATGCAAGTAAACAACGTCTGATTAATAGTCTTTACCTCAGGCCCTTAGCAGTTTGTGTTGAAATATCTGCTGTATTGATTAATCTGTTTGTTAAATTATAAAACGCATTATGAACAAAATTCTTCTATAGAAGGAATCATCTCCAAAGTTTGGTAATTACTCATAAAATTAGGATTTCACACATGCATAATAACCACATAGATACTGTAACAAAGACTAATACTTTTTTCGTAGTACGAAAAAAGTCGGTTTGAAATTTAACGGCTGAAATTTTTACGTATACAGAAAGCTTCAACATACTATATTGTTAGAAATGGTCTTTAATCACACTTTCTTCAATTTACGATCATGATAGATTATTTCAAATTTTAAGCTTGCAAAAGGGACGGACAATCTTTAAGGTTCGTGATGATTGGTAGTTGTGAATCAAAGATGTATTGATTTAATGCATAAGATGCATCTATTTGAACCCTTCCATAGAAAGGATTGACGAAAATCTAATAAATGCGAAATATTCAACTTATTTCTGCAAAGGAAACCTGCATAAGTTTATAGTGCAGCACAGCATTACGGTACAGAGAGTTCATTTTGGTGACATATGTCTTCTAACTTTCACGTTATCTTTGTAAAAGAATTTTGCTTTATTTACCTGATAGTCAACTACATTTGATCAATATAAAAAAACTTCCAAATGTTTGTAAAGTGAAAAGAGCTTTTAATGTTCGTGCAGGATGAGCCATGGTGTTATGATAGGCATTAATGGGTCATGAATTGCAAGAACGAGGGTGTATTTATCTACTTTCTTTAACTGGTTATAAAAAATTCATATTTTAAAAGATGGTTTTAAATTGATCAAAAAGTGTCACTGCATTATCGTGGAATTGCCTAAGAATAAACATACTGTGCATAATGTTTATGAGGCGATTTGGGGCAGAACACTACTGGTACTATCCCTTCCTCTGTAATGTTATAGATTAAATTAAAATATCCCTGATCATTTTACTCTTGTTTAAGATCAGACAAATAATTAATATTAAAGAGGGAAAACCGACACATATATTTCAACTAATATTCAAATTTGTAATTACTTGTAAATGTAATATGATAAATACATGTACTATCTTCACAAATAAAGACAAAATTAATTTTATTCTGTTGATATATTTTGTTTTATTTACATCTTCCATGGTATATATTCAATTACTTTGTCAATGTTCTGACACGAAGATGAAGAAATAAATTGGCATTTCTTTACTATCAACAAGAAAATTACACTATTTCAGTCACCCACAGAATGAAAATACTTTGTTTTCAATCATTGATAGATAGTAGAGTTAAATCAGTTGAACATGATATCTGTCTTCCAGTATGATGGTACTGGGTGTTTGATAGAATACTACACCGATAAGTGAATATGATTTTGAATCTCTGTAGTTAGGAAAGCATTACAAAATTTAGACAGGACTTTTGAATACCACATAGCAAAAAACAACACTTCAGTAAAAAAAAAATTGACTGAGGGAGAATTTCAGAATTACCTTGGATCACAAACTGTGCTTGAAAGTCTTCACTATTGAATGTCATACACATTATTACTATGATTTGATTTCGCACAAGGCAGGAGAATCTGACCATATCATTTAATAGGGAGAGCTACATCATCACATGTATCATAACAATTCACATTTCCACAAACTAACCTTGGGTTCTTGACATTCTAAAACATGAGAAAACTTCTCATACTGTAATTCATGGTCACATTCACATATGTTGAAAGTATCAGTGAATATAAATGCAGAACGATTGGGCTCAAACAAACAAAACAAATACTGATGTAGAAAAACACATCAGGAAGCACACCAAACACTACTTATGAAAGATAAATTTGTGCAGCGATGTAAAGCGCCCTCATACTGTAGAACAGATAGTGTGGGACTAATATGTATACTTTTCTGTCTATATACACTTTATTAAACCCCTTTGTTTTGTTTCATTTTACTATGCATAGCCATGTAAAAATTGGTAAAATTAATTTTGTGATATTTATGATTACCTACATTGTTATTCCTTAAAAAGGGGGGAAATATATCTGTTGGTAAACAAAGTCAGCCCACATAGTAAAACTCCACTATTTAACAAAACAATGACAGTAACCAAACTTAACATAATATGTTCCCTCCATGTGAGGGCACTGTGGTATACTGGTGAGAGGCCTGGACTCTCGCAGAGAGATCCTGGGTTCAAGCCCAGCCCGGTGCATACACCCTTGGACAAGGCGTTTTGCTCATGTTTGTCCCTCTCAACCAAGGTGTAGTTAAATGGGTACCTGGCAGGAATACAGTATTCCTGCCAGTATTCCTTATCTAATAAGATCAACTTGCTTTTAGCGCTACATACTTGGCTGCTTGGCTAAAGCCACAGTAAAGTACTTAGGAAAGCGCTAAATAAGAACCGATTATTATTATTCCAGAATTTATCTTGGAGCATTTCTCTAGCTGGCATCAATTACTTAAAGCTCTCATACTAATTTCAGCCATGGGTATAACATCAATTCACACACTGATTCAAATAAAAGCACAGCATTTAGAAATGTACATAATAAATTATCATATTCTTGTAGTGTGCTCTTTAAAAGAAAATTGTTTCTAGTCAGTCCCTTTTCACATGCCTCAAGAACATGCATGTCTTATTCCTTACCCTGCCCCCTTTCTCAAGACTGCCATCGCTGCCCAATTGCAAGACCTTTCCAGTGAACGTTACTTTTCACACTTTAATTTTGTTCTTTTCTGTTGCATGGTCGTATTTATACTCTACACAAGTGAGTATCTTATAAAGAATGTGATATAAGCCATGAAAAAAGAGAATTGAAGTTTGAGAGAAAAAAGAACTTTCATCAAGAAAATCGTCTGCCTATGCTCTTTACACACAGGCTTACGAGGGGACTGTTAATCAATAGTGGCAAAGAAAATGTATGATTGCTAAGAATGTGCAAATCATTGTAAGCCTATTTCACTCATTGAATGTACCACGCAATACCATACAGAAAGGCATAAGGAAAACAGCTTGCCTCTATTGATAGTCTTTTTCATCTGACATGACTCATCTTTCGTGTAGAGCAACCCCGATACCTTAAAATATCTAGATTGTAACATCTAGCTTATGACAAAAAATACCTCGCCGATAATAATCACACCCATACATAACAATCCCGATTCCTATTTGATCTCTTCAAAGAGGTCTACGGGGTAGTGCTCCTTGTACTGCTCTACATGTTTCTTCATCTCAGCCATCTGCTTCTGTAGATGTGGAGGCATGTCGGCGTAGACATCCGTCATCATGTTGGTGGGCGAGGGCTTCTTGCGCTTCTCAGCAGCCTGGAATTCGTACATCACCTATGACAGAGGTATGGAGAGGAGAACCACTTGCATCTTATTTTTTAAGCACCCAAGACAAGCCTTACAGTGTACTACAGTATCGATCTCACGGGTATGAGATCCCTGTGTCTGAACCCTAAAAAGACTGGGGGGGGGGGGGGGCCTAAAAGCTCCCCCCCCCCCCCCCCCCCCATACATAATTTCTGTGCCATGTTAAGTTGGACTGGCATCATTGGATTTGGATTTATTGTAAAAAATAATTTTATGAAAGAAATTTTATACAAAGTTCATTGACCTTTGACCTCAGAATAGACCCCTATTTTACACAGTTCATTAATTTCATGCAATGCACAAATGTACCAAGTTTGATGCAAATTTGGCTAACGGTTCTCAAGATATTGTGTTAAAGGATTCAGGACGGATAGATGGATGGCTGACTTGACAGCCCGAAAACATCTTAAAAACATGACATTTGTTTCACACATAACCCCCTCCACCCACTCCCCTGAAATATGAGAGTTATACCACATTGCCATCAATAGACAAATCAATCTAAATATTTGCACAATGACAATCCTTCACTCTCTGCAGTCACCATGCTTTTTCCACAGCAGCAAAGTAGTTGATTGTCTTGGCATTCGCCTTGCTTCGCCTAAGCCTTTCTCAAATCTCTCGTTTTCTGTCAGCGATTGTCTTGGCATTTTCATATTTCATGTCTTACATTTTTCTTAATCTCTGACATCCAGGCCTTCTCCTTTTCCAAGTCCCACCAGTCTTTCTTGACCATGAACTTGCGGAGTCTGCCAATCGGGTGGTCCTCGCTGTCCCAGTAACGCACCTCATCCACGGAGCGGTAGGCTGATGAGTCGTCGCTTGTACTGTGGTGTCCTATCCTGTGGGAGGGATAGCACAACACGGCCATACCATGCTGTCAACCTTTTGCCTTTCATCTTTTGTAAACCTACAACTTGACTTTGCCATTCTGGTCTGACAATAAATTGCTTTCTATAGAAGCAGAAATACCAGAAAAAAGGGCAAAAATAGCTTCAGGAAAATAGTATGTGATGTGATAGATGTAATATGCTGGAGAAAAAGTCTGGACATGAAGAGAATGGAATGGTGACTGAAAGTTATGTAGACCAGGGGCCATATTCACGAAACCTTACTATCAAAGCCTAGTAGTCTACTAAAAGGCTTTAATTGGCTTACTTCAGCTAATTGAGTCCTTTTGGGTATTCATGAAACCTTTCTAGCAGTAGTGACTTTCACAGTTGCAAACTGACTGTAGCTGCTCTCTAAAAGTGTTTTAATTACTGGCTAGGTCGAGCTTTTAAAAATTCATTTTCATGAAACCTTACCAGCACTAGTTCAATTCTAAATTCATTCCTAAATTTAGAGTTGACACAAGGCTACTCTCAGTCACTGGTAAGCAAATCTCACTTTCTATTCCACATATTCCTAATTTTTGACCTAAATTTGCCCAAATTATACAAGTTGTAATACAGCTTACTCTCGATATAACGAGGTCGTCGGGACCAGAGCTTTTTCCTCGTTATAACGAAACCTCGTTATATCCAAACAGCATAAAAAACAATAAAAAACATTGAAATATGTGTGCTTGTGTGTTCTTTGTGTTTTACTATGTTTTGATATCCATAGCCGCCTCGGAAACATGCGTTATCAAACGGGAAAAGGGGGATTGGAAACATGCGTTTTCAAATGGAAAAGACGATATATTTTTGCTCAACACATCATCCGACCTCGATATACTGTCGCCGTTTAAATAGCTAATTGCATTACATGACATGAATCTGACTTTCAAACCACATGCTTTCAATGCACGTACACTGTGTGAAGGAGTATGCTCCCGTATGTGTGCAGTGTATACGAGACACGTGTGTCTGGCTCCATGCGTTGCCGATGCAATACATGTGCTTTCAATGTACATGTGCGTACGCTATGCGAAGGAGTACATGCTTGCGTTGTGTGTACAGTGTATTACGAGGCTCCATGCGTTGCCGATGCAAGACATGTGCTTCCAATGTACATGTGCGTACGCTATGCGAAGGAGTACATGCTTGCGTTGTGTGTACAGTGTACATGTATTACGAGGTGTGTGTCTGGCTCCATGCGTTGCCGATGCAATACATGTGCTTTCAATGTGCATAAGCTATGCGAAGGAGTACATACTCGCGTTGTGTGTACAGTGTATTACGAGGTGTGTGTCTGGCTCCGAGCTCCACGCGTTGCCAAAGCAATACGTGTGTAAGAAGATTGCTTTCAGCCCGCTCGCCCTCAATTTTTCGTTCCTCGTTGTAACGGACACAATTGTTATGTTTTTCTTTGTCTTGGGGTCAACATGAAAAGCTCGTTATAACGAAATCTCGTTATAACCGTGCTCGTTGTAAGCGGCGTAGTGCACCATAGGTTTGCATGTAGACAATTTTGGGCCCGAGATATTTCCCTCGTTATAACGAAACCTCGTTATATCCGTGCTCGTTGTATCGAGAGTAAGCTGTACTATGAATATACCAATTGGAAATTTAAGAAGTCAAAAATTTGTGGCTACCCATCGCAAATCCATGATTACTTTTGAAGTTTGCAGTCGAAGGAATTTAAACCAATATGATAATTATGCAGCAAAACAAAATTTAGCGTGACTTATAGTAGACAGACAATAGCACTCCCAATTGTCTGTTTTATAGTACCCGATACGAATTGCTGGTCAAAATTTCCCATGCCAACGTATTCCAGTGTGCATCAATTAGCACATGTCAAGCGAGCTGTTCGCATGATGAGACAGGTAAGGATGCTATAGGAACCTACCCCGGTAACTCGCAGAAACACTTTTGACTAAAAAGTGGGGAGGTTTCTCACTGCGTGTTTTACGACCTGAACTCCTACTGGTTTTATCGAAATTTTACCCGGGTAATATCGAGGTAGAAATTTTGTTTTCCTATTGAAAAAGGGTTTAAGTTAGTAACGTTTCATGAATATTGCCCCAGGAATGTACCATTTGTGTTCTACAGCTAACATTCTCACACCATTGATACACACAAACCCCATAAGCCATCAGGTTCTCTGGGACAGAAGGAGTTATTTGTCATCTTACCTGTAGGTCATGGCCTCAATCAGAACTGGCTTGCTCTCCTCGACGGCGATCTGCCTGGCTGCCTTGGTGGCATTGTACACAGCAAAGACATCATTGCCATCTACTCTGATGGTAGTCATTCCGTAGGCAGGCCCTCGGACGGCTGGACATGGCAACAAAATGAACAATAGGATTCATGCAATGCTATACTCAACATCAGAAGAAAATAATAAAATTTAAATTAATGTTAATCCTGATTTGTATTTCTATAAAGTAAAAATGCCTGATATAAATGAAACTAGAAAAAAATGTAACTGTGTGCTGTCGAATGGTAAGTCACTGCCTCATGAAGCAGATATTGAAGTATTGCCAAAATCTCTAATATTTAGTAAACTTCACTTTGGAATGCCTGGAAAACTTGCTATTTGCCAATGACATATAACTTCAATTGAGAAAGATCTGTGATACATTGCCATTGTTCCAGTGATATTTGGTCGAATATTTCACAACTGATCACATGAACAGCAACATATCACACCTTGACCTATGACCATTGACATGACTCAATATGTTATTAGTTAATTACTGTGTCATATATTATCAGTGTGCCAAGTGTGATAAAATTTGATGAATTATGTAAAAAGTGACATTATAGGATTTGACATTGACCTTTAACCTATTTGGACCCAAATTTAGATTTAATAACTCTATTGTCCTGTCATATTGAACCAAATCTGGTTTCATATTTCTTGATATAACACATTAATAGTGAAAAATCAGGATTTGACCTTCAACCAAGGACTTACATGACCCAATATCTACTCGGTGAATTGTCCTGTACTATATCATCATTGTACTAAGTTTGATGGAATTTGGTCAATCATTTTTTAGTTTTTGCGTAAACGAGATCCGGATGCACTCACACACGAACAGACGGAGGGACAATCCGTAAACATGCCATCCGGCAACTTCAGTGCAGAGGCATTTATACAAATCACAGAGTATATTTACCAAAAAATAGTCTTTCATGTTTGATTATGGTACAAAAAACTTCAGGACAGTGTCCAAAACTCAGATAATAGTTTTGGGATATTCCAGATTTTAGAAGTCTGTTGAACAGAAAAGTAAATATCTGTAAGTGCAGAATGACAATGAGCCATTCCTTCTCATGTTACTCTCAGAATTGGGTGAATAATTCTGTACTTACCAATGCCATCCCCTCTGTATTGCTCCGCAGTTGGTGTTGAAATGGCATACCCATTATTGCGACTGACAAATGGATTAAAATGAAATATGATTTTTTTTTAAAAGTTGATTAAGTTTAAACAATCATTCACATAAATCTGAAACAGAATAGCAACAATAATACGCAGAAACATACAAGTGAGAGACAAGGAGTAAATGAAGAATACAAAGCAGAAAACTTGGGTTTGGGTTCCATTTGGTAAAAGAAAGTGGACTTTAAAAGCTGTTTCATGAAGGAATCATGACAGGACAGAGACAAACTAGAAGGCAGGAAAACATTTGATTAGATAATATCATGCAGAACTTTGCTATATATTGGTCAGAACTCATTCAGATCACAACCATACTCATTGTGCATCAAAATGTCAATTCATGAGCAACTGCCAGGATAGTGTCATTAATAATGCATGATCCAGCAGTGAAGGCCTTATGGGTTGACGCGAGATGCAAGATGGGCATTGCTATGCTCTGAATTCCCAAATAAATCTAGAATATCCTCAAGAATTACAGTGGGAGTGCAAAAATGTAGAAGGGGTTTCAACTTGCATAATGTTATCATTCCAGAGAGGGGTAGAACGTGAGAGAGAGAGAGAGAGAGAGATGGAAGGGGAATGAAAGAAAAGGAGGCTCGAGATACCAGTAAATAGATAGAGAAGAGAACAGTAAATAAATAGAGAAGGGAGAGGGGAGAGTGAGCGACAGAGCTAGAAAGAGAGTGAGCACCAGTAATTACAGTTGTACATCAAAACGACTCTCAAGATATTGCCTAAACAGATTAGGGAAGGACTTACGTATGGACGGATGGACGGACGGACAAGCCAACAACATAATGCCATGCATTCTCCATCAACTGACTCATAATACCTGGAACCTTAGTTTTTTTTCATGTAAACAAGTTTTGAATGTACATGCCGGCCACAACTCTACAAGTTACAAAACAACAAGTGTTGCTGGACTTACCAGAAGAATATTGCAGGGGCATCCAGGGTGGCAGCAAAGTTGAAGGCAGCATGAGCGTCGCCCTCACTAGCAGCGCCGTCACCAAAGTAACAGATGACACACAGGTCTCGCCCAGCCCGCTTCAACGCATAGGCTGCTCCAGATGCTGGGGTGGGTAGAATCACAACGGCATCATTTCACATCAACTCTCTATGCCACATGACATACTGCTCTTTATGATTAGTGTGCACAACTGGGGTCATATTCATGAAACCTCACTACGCTTAGTAATGATAATAATAACATGAGTGTATATATACGTGAAATACACCAGGGCCCCGTTGCATAAAACTCGCTATTAATGGTAACTCTGTCATCAATGGTAACTGCCATGGTAACACCGCTCATGCATTCGTTGTTGCGGACGATCGCAATTCTAGTTTTGCTTTTCTCGCGAGTTATTTTAATGGTTATTTGGCACCAACCCCAAAAGGACCTTGAACCCAAAAGGTCTTGTATGAGAGTCAAGAGCTCAAACCACTAGACCACACAGGTCTTATGAATGAATCAGCTCAGATTAATACATACCATGGGGCATCTGGGTGGCAAGCGGAGAGGATATCGTCATGAAGTGGTGTTCTTTGGAGCCGTAGTGGACGGGCATCTGGCGACCCTTCCCCTTATCATCCACATTCCCATAGCACTGGTTCATGGCACTCTTCAGCTCGAACCCTCTCCACAAAATCACACCTAGTTGGATAACAACATACTGGTAAATGATTTACTGGATCATATTCTGCAGTCATACTCCCATTAACAAACACGTAATTGTAATTAGACTTAGCACCATATACGGTCAATCAAAAATTCCACAAAGATGCCACCTTTTAGGAATCGGATTTAAGGAGGATTTGCAACCAACAACAAAAGAGATGTGCACTCTGGAGAGGTCCATGCGGCTAGGGTGCCCAAAAAAAGAAAGTGAGGGGAGAATAGAAATTAAACTTTGGTATACAGGAAATTTACTTTCAAAACAATTCTAATTAATATACAAATATTGCACAAAGATCAATTTTTTTTCTAAAATTCAAAGTAGCATAATTACCAATTTCATGTTAAAAAAATTGGACTTACAAATCAATTGTTTTTTTTTTCATTTCTTATGAATTATATTGTTTTTATTTCAATATTTTCTCCATATTTGTGTTTTTTTTGCTTTAAATATGAATTTTGATAAATTTGAAGAAGAATGTGATCAAGCAAAAGGCATAGAGGCACAATCGGCAATGATATTGAGCAGTATAGGAAAAGCACAAACACAAACCTGTGCAAAATCTTAGTTTTTGGGTTACGGTATGCGATTACATAATGTTGCGCAACCTCCCAACGGAGTGTCATATTTTTTCAAATTTGGTCTCAATAGTTGCAAGACACTTCAAATAAATAAGTCATGAAAAGGTGCATCACAATGTGCAGCAGTTGCATGTCAGTCATGGGTTTTGTACAGGACGGGGGTCAAAATGATTGCTGGTTTCGAAAGACAAGCCCTGCATAATAAATAATTATGATAAACTAGTAGTTCATTTGAAGTGCGTGTCGGTGTTTATTAATAGTTATTGCAGGTTCTTAATCAAAAAGGTCCGGTCTGCCTTTATTAACCACTACAATAAACCGGAAGTTTCTGTCAAGAGCGGGTCGGAAATAATTAATAGTTATGATAAATCGCTAGTTTATTAAAGATACTATCCTGACCGGCATATGTTTATTGTCATAAAAATCACACCTGCATCCTAGTAAATAATAATGATGAGAAGGTTGAAGCTTACCTGCCTCTCTGTACTGGCCAAATACCACATCTTCGTCGTGGAGGGCAGCGGCACTGCCAACATGGGTACCTTCTTCTCCGTAGTTAGTCATGTAGAAGGATATCCTTCCCTGTAAAAATCACAAGTGTCTCATTTCCCCTCTGTACACTATTTTTTCTTTACATTTGTAAGCTAGAAGCTTCATATCAGTTTCTGTGGCATTTCTTTTAATCCTGCAACCTCCTACATTGAGTTCAATGATGGTGTGTCTGCATAGCAAAATAATTCTGGATTATTACAAGAATATTAATTGATGAAAATTCTTGACATCATTCACTGTATGTGTAAATTTCAGCCTCATTCAAGTAATAACTTATTTGTTTATCACTTTTCATAAATGTCAGGTGTGTTTTTAACACCTAAAAGTAAAGTACAACTATGCCTCTCAGATAATATGGAGTGATGCCAGTCATGTTTTGGCCTTAAGACTAAAAATCACTCAAATGGGATGCTCACAAACAAAAGAGTGTGAACTTTGGTCCACATATAATAATGTGACATGGTCTGAATTTAAAAAGCTAGCCTCCTCATTTGCAACTTACTAAAAGGTGGTCAGAATGCCTTTCTTTGTACATCTAGAAACTCCAAGCTACTACATAATGGTTGGAAGGGTAAGCACGCAAATGTGTTGCTTAAAAAATGTGCACATAGTGTTCATACAATGAAAAATTAAGACATGCGAGAATGCTTGGGATGAATATTGATTCTTTCTTCACCTGTCTCTGTGACTCGTAGAGAATCTTGTCCATGGTGTTAAGTGTGGTCATGGTCTTGTACATCTTGACCACTGTCTCCATGTCAAGGCCTGGATCTTGGTCTGGGTTGATGACATCCCCATCTTTATTCATCACCCTGAATAATTAAAGGACCACGGAGATTCAGGTACATGGGGTAACAAACCAAGTACGCTCAATTTTTTTAAAAATATTCTCCTTGTACATAGGAACCTTGTTATTTGGTCTACTCTTATTTCCACTAATCCCAATTTGCGTGCAATCACAACCTGATATGTGGAGATTTGGGTTTTGTTTGATAGCCAATAGGAGAAATTTTGTCCTAAGTCTATGTTTTCTCCTAGACAGTATTCCCAAATCACTAACTGTCCTTGTAAAAATGGTGTTGTCATATTAGCATTAACAAATTCACTCCACTGAGAGATTTAGCGGTCTGATACTGTCCATTGGGCTAGTGTCAGGCATTCCCAATTACAGTCCCCACTGTGATCACCCTGCATTGTTTAGAACCAGTTGTCTTGACAATAATGCTCAACACATTTTGTTACTCTATTTAGGAGAGCCACCCCCTGTCCTCATGCATTCATAAAAATGCAAACAAACAAGTAGTAATCCTCCATGTAAACATGTGCCTGCATACATAATTGATATGTGCTCAATGTGTTCATCCACAGAGTTTGGAGGAAACTTAAAAGGTCCTATGACATGAAAATGTTTGTTGACTTCATTTGATGCAACTGAATATGTACATATCAAAATCACTCACTGTTCAATGGAATTATGTGTCCTATATTTTAAAGTAAGTTTTCTTTATTTTTACTTAGCACTGATAAGCCCCGCCTCCAGAATATCCTTCAACCCAAGATTCTTCTTGTGTCATCATCAAAGGTAGAAATTAGCAGGATAATAGACAGAATTTATGCACGAACTAAACATCCTGCTAATTTCTACCTTTGATGATGTCACAAGAAGAATTTGAGTTGGAGGATATTCAGGAGGCGGGGCTTATCAGTGCTGAGAAAAAAAAAGAGGAAAATCATTTTAAAATATAGGACACATAGTTCCATTGAACAGTCAGTGATTTTGTTATATACTTATTAAGTTGCGTCAAATTAAGTCTACATACATTTTCATGTCATAGAACTTTAAGGCGAAGTCCTAATGAGATCTACTGCTTGTGATTGGCTCTCCATAAATAAAACACCTCTCTCAACTGGAAAAGAAATATGCACTGGGTGTGATCAAACCCTACCAAATTTGCATGAGGAATGTCTACAAGGACATTCTGGTAGACAAATTTTGTCTCTCTTTGACACCTGGTAACTTGAAAATTTTGAGAAAGTTAAGAAAGTTTTTCAGAATATCATCCAAGTTTTTGCTTGAAAACAAAACGGGGATTTGACTAAATGAGAGTAGACAAAATGGCTACAAACCTTTACATGCACTTTTACCTGTTTCTTACTTTCTGAACACAATCAAATGAACAGTAACTATTGATATACATAAAATACATTTCAATCTTCATATTCACTTAAAAACTCAGGATCAAATAGGATAACAATCAAGAATGAATGACATAAAAATGTTTGAACTGGAGATATAAATAAACCTCGCTGCTATTGAAAATATCATGTGACAGTGTTCATACCTATAGACTGGGATGCCTTCATAGTCATCTGGTTGCAGGAAGCTAAGTTTCTCCGTGAAGACAGAACGTGAGCCGGGAAACTTGGGATGGTCCTCATCTACTGCAAAATCCTGGCATCTTTTAGCCTGCAAATACACACCATTTTTGGCTTATACCAAGATGAAAGATGCATGGGGCAAGTTTTCAGTACAATAGTACAGCATTATTGATGCTATTGTGAACTAATATAATACAAAAAAAAACACAAATACAACTAGTACAAGAAATTTTAGGCATACACCCAGAAGTAAGGATAGCATGCTCCATCCTGTAAAATCACGAATGAAAAAGACAAAGAATATTCACACAAAAAAATGAGTCCACTTCAAACATAAATCACATAAACAATCAAACTACAAATTTCTTTTTTTTCCAATCACCAAGTTACCATAAAATCAAAAACTTAATTGATCAGGAAAAGCCCATTGACAATACATGTAAAGGCTGCGGCAATTGAGGAGATACACATTTTCGGCGATATTGACAGGCTGATAGTTTTGCCCTGAAAAATACTTATTTTGGGAAGTGTTTACTCAAAATGTTGTAGTATTTTAATTTTGAACGTATATAATATCAAAGTAGGTGTGATTTGGTGTAAGAATTAAATAACATGCAAATTTGTTTTCTTCTCAAATCGTATAGTGCAGCGAGAATGGTCCCCCCATTATACTACAGTACAGGAAGACATGCAAAAAGAATTTTCTGACATTTCCATCACTCCATTAGGCATCCGCAAGGACACGTTTGACCATTGTCATTACGGTAGTCTATTTATCTAAAATTAAACGCCCATGTATTGAGCGTTTTAATTCATATGCTCCGCCACGACAAGGCTGTGCAACCGCAACTACGAATGAAATGCCCGCCGGAAGTCTGGCCGAGGAAAATCCCCCTGGCCCTTCCCCCACTCCACCGCACATTTTCACAACACATAGAAAATCGTGGCGTTCCTATGACATTTTCTTACAAATTTCACACGTAACATTCGTATCATTCATGAAATGTCTCATACCGAGTAATGCAAAGGTCTCTTCTGGGCAATCAGCGCTCTCGATAACCTCATCTGCTGCTGATAAACGCGAAAAAGTCGGCAGGTTTTAGGGGCAATCGACGCCATTTCAAGTCCAGGGATAACGACGTCTGTGACGGTATGGTACGGTGCTATTCTAGTCTAGTCAGTCGAGTCGAGTCAGTCGCAGAGTACCACGGAACTAAAAGAAAGACAAAGGCTTATACCCGTGCACCGCCGCCATCTTGGTATTCTCTCAGTGTCGAGTCTCCGATCGTGCTGGTCAGGGTGGCTGGTGCGCGGAATTCAGTGCAGAACACATTGCCTACGTACGTACATCAACATACTGCCCACGGATATATTTTTGTCGCTGCATTACTCAAGAAGTTGTACCTGCAGTACTGCTACAGAAAGGACTTTTCACAGGGATTATCACGAAAGTCAAATGTTTTTTGTTTTTTCAAGTATCGATGTTCAAAATAAGTACACATGAAAACTTTAATAGTGTACATCCGTGAGCAATTCATAGGACTAGTAACATTTTGTGCAAACTATCAATTTCTTTTGGGGGAATGGGAGTATCATAATGCAATATTGTGGTCATGAAATATCACTGTAATATGGTTACTGTACGTTACTTCATACATGTATTTGTAGAAAATATACATGTTTTTCTGTTTCACACACATGCACACCCCTGTCCTCCCCCCCCCCCCCCCCCCCAACAGACAAACAATCTGGAACTCGATAAGAATATGCACTGCGCTACTTACATGTAAGTAATCTGATACTTGAATCTGACAGAGCAGTCTCAGATTTAATGACTTGGCATGAAGGATCAGAATTCATTTATAAATGCATAACATATATGTGACAAGAGTTATGCAAACCAAATCATTTCAAGAAAATTATAAACCAAGCAAACCAAGCAACATTCCTAATTAAGGACATTGTTATCTTAAGAATACATTCTGGAAAGAGCTGTATATGAATTTAGTGAGCTCGAACCTTTTTTGGGTGGAGCTAATAATATGAGACACCTTTTCTTTACATGACTTGTATTTTTACAATTATACTATGCTGCACATCCCGAATTATGAAAAGTACATCTGATACAGGTTTATGTTAATCCCCTTTAATGGTGAGGAGTTGAAACATTATCCCAAAGGATTTTACGGCCATTTTCATTCCTGATATCATTATGTGGGGGATATGATAGACATAGCCAATGTAGGTAGCGCAGGATTTAAGATACTGCTTTCTGAGAAATCGTGATACCTGTCGACAATTATTGATTGTACTCCCATAGCCAATATGCCGAGGCGCAATTCGATTCTCACACAACAAAGGCCTACCTCTTCTTGTTTTCTATACAGACTATGTGTAGATCATTGCTATATTGCCCTTTTGTATTGAAAATGTAGGCTAGTATTTTAAATTATCATTTGTTTAAAAAATATTTAGGCCTATACTGGCTAAGCATGTCGTAGGCCTATCTTTACAAGTCTTCTTCTCCTCCTTAAGGTAGACCTGTGTCCTTCAATCCTGAAGATGATAACATGCGCTGTGCTTGCACTGAACTTAAACCCGTGAAATAGTATATATATAACGATTAAAGTATAAATAAACAACATATACAAAAAAAAGTCTGGCGGAGGCTTACTATTCTGAAAATTGAAAAGCGAATTTCAGTATTTGCAGGATAGAGCACGCTATCTCTACTAATAGGTGTATGCGTAAAACATGTAAAATGTTTCTTCAGCAATTGAAATTACCAACCGAGAGCCCTTTCACTAAATTGTCATTATATCATTACTCATGAGGCTGACGAACTATGAGGTGAACAGCGACACCATTTTCTCAAAATTAATACAATATTCAAGGCAAGGCAACGTACATCACAATGGGCATGAGTGAGTAAGTATTTTCACAAAACAATAATAATGGCAGCGTGCCAGCGTCTGTGACACTTAAATTGATACAGACAAATAAGCATCCTGTCCCGGGATCCTGTCATTGTATAGATCTTTGGAGAGTACAACATCAGCGGCAAAAATATATTGTCTTCGAAGTGGTACGCCGTTAATTGATGGTCTACTTGACCTTTTAATGTTGTAAATCTCTTTTCCCTTTCAGTTTCACAGGCATTGCCATATTCGGTAAAACATTGCACAAGCCTTACAAACGACGCAATACAGTCTTTGTAATGCACAGATAATGCTAGAAAAGGATTCTACTGTGTAGTTTGCCTCCCAGGCTTATCATCTTTTTTCCTCCACTTTCCCCCCACACATCGAAGATGGTTTATTACTAACGTTTAACTTCAATGCAAGCAATATTTATTACATGCTCATTGTTATACGTGCTTGTTGTGCTCACATTTGCTAATTTCAAAAAGGTTAATGAGGCCTATAAGAAAATATGTTACTAAACATATTCTTTCATTACTGTTCTACATTATTGAAAAGAGAATGTGTTTCATAGGGTGCTAGACAAGGTCTATTGTAGTCTATAAAGACAGTGTTGTCATAGCTCTCGACCTTTTATTTACCACATTGGAGAAAGTGGCAAGGTAAAAATGTCCCTCAGATAGGACAGGAAACCAATTCGTATCAGAGCGTATCAGAGCTTATCAGAGCGTAACATTACTTCGGAGATGGTGATATTTTTGGAAAAGTAAAAAAAAAATGACGGCGCTTTTCTCTCTAATTTAAAGCGCGGCACTCGCCATTTAATTAGTGTGAACGGTACAGAGCGGATTGAATGAAAACTAGTATTTGGTAGTGGCAGTGGTGCTATATGTGGCATCGGCCTATCACATAGCCTATAAAGGCGGTCTGCTAGTATTGCATCGATATACCTTTGTGTTTGTGTTGCGTCCGAATAAAACACTTCAAAGTCAGAAGTCCGAAGTCCAATGCCGGTGTCTTGCTGATTATTCTTCTTCCATGTCGAGAGATAGAGTTAGTGACAGTAAATACCCTTGCAGCGGTGTGCGTATTCCCAAAGACTTTCTGGAACTAGAGATAGCAACGATGGGTATCCGTGTGCTGGTATTGGTTATAGTTTTTGAACTATGTCTCCTTAACTCGCGCAGTATATCGGCATGGCCTATCGTGTCGGCTGTATCACGGGGAGATCTTGACCGGGCTAATAAGACCAGTGAGAGCATCGGAATGCAGTTGGAGGAGCCAGAGAAAAAGCAGCGAGATGGCTGGATCAAATTTCGGTAATTTGTTACTTAATCAGATGATTTACAGTATTGTATCAAGTAATGTCATGTCGATGGTTTTTCTAAACATAATCTGAGTTATTAAAACGGTTAAGTTAGATTTGATTTATTAAGCATCAACTTAAAAGTGGATGTAGTCTAGACCTAGGCCAAACCAAAAATTAAGTTTTTGTACTACTAGTTCTACTACTGTAGGTCGTTGGATCCGCTAGGATAAAAAACATTGTTTCAAATCCTTACAGTCTACATTGCAATTTATCACAATACACCCACAAACACGCTGTGCAAATTCTACGGCGATCCGACGTACAGTCTTCGCAACAATGGCGAAACAAATGGACCCATCTTGATAGGCCGGGAGCCCAGAAGATTTATTCATGTAAAAAGGGCCGGAACAACTTACCTCATGGGTCGAAAGGATAGACCTTGGACATCACAAAAATGTTTTGCTGGCAAGGTTCCCGCCAAAATCACTACAAATGTGACGTCACTACTGGAGAGCCTAACACTTTTGTTCGTTTTTTGTGCTTTTTTTTTGTTAAAACATTTTCAATATTGTTGTTCGCAAACCATGCAAAATATTTATTTCAAACTTAGTTTGCTGTATTTGGCATCTCTCAAGCTTTAAAAAAAATATAAGAATGTGACATTTGGTCACGCTAATGGTCATCTAATGACCAATAATAGAGAGTAACGTTTTGAAAAAATGCGCGTTAAGTCCGGACAAAATACTGGTACGTTCTATATACGCGTCTGCTGGATATACGTGCTACTTTTTGGTTGAAACGTTTCAAATCCTTGTAATTCCAGAACCATACCACACATTTCCTTTCAATTTGTTCAAATGTTTTTGGCATTTGTTCCGCTTTTCAAAACGTATATGGATGTTACAGATTGTCATTCATATGGTCAATCTCCTAAGAGTTCTGACCAATTTGTAATTTAGCATTTTGGAAGAATTTAGTAAAATCGGACAAAATACTGTGTATTAACTGCATACGTGTATATTCTGTATGCGTGTTACTTTTGGATAAGAACTTTTTAGATCCTTGTACTTCAAGAACCATACAACATTACTTTTTGACATGTTCTGATGATTTCGGCATCCATTCCAGCTTTCAAAACATATATGGATGTTACATATTGTCACTCTAATAGTCATCCACCAACCAATAACATAACGTAACGTTTTTGAAAAGTATGAGTGTAAAATCGGACAAATCACTGCGTATACGTTCTATATACGTCTTCTCTCTGGACAAAATTATGCTGGATGCGCGTTACTTTTTGGTTGATTTTGTTTCTATATCCCTATAGTTCAAAAAAGTTCCACATTATGTATATCTTTCGGACTAGAGTTTTAAAAAGACAACCCTGACGAGTGTGTCATCCAATTTGTCGATAAGGTAAACTACGGAAATCACATGAATTTAAAGCGGGCAGCTCGTAGATTACCCGCCAAAATAACCCAATTTGTCTGTGGCATCACTACCGGAGAGACCGGTTGAGGGTCTATGAAATGGCATAATCATAAGTAAGGGACTAGAATTAAAACATATACATATATCAACAAGCTACAATATCAAACTAATTTTGTTAATCTCGCTTGCCTTTTCACGGGCAATATCGACATTCAGTTTTTTTGGAGATGGATGGGCTCTGTTCGACGTTTACGACGGCGGCCTGTTACCGTGCCGTCGGCGAAAAGTAGCTTTTTTTCTAATTTTCACGTGATTTTGGTGTAAACTGTGTCAAAATATTGCATCTATCATAAAAAAAAACCATTCGAAGCTTTTATGAAGTTTTTGGCTGGTAGCAATTAGAAACAAGATGATGGTAATACCAATGTTGGTTAGAATTTTAGACCGACGGCCGAAAAATGCCAAAATATATTCTATTTTGTCGATGAGTTTCACAAAAATGAGTTGCTGCATGGCAGGTTGTGCAAACAACCGTGGCCTCATTATTTACGCATGGAAGTAAAATGGTACATGTACATGGTGCCATCATACAATATGTTAGATTGTACCATTACGTTATAGATGATTCATTTTGTTTTAACTCTGCCATTTCAGTCGCCTAGTGTATGGGCGCAACTACCCATGTTTGTTGGCAATGGCGACGCTCAGAGTGATATCAGCGACGGAGACATGAAATAGCGACGTCTGCTAAATTTAATGGTATTCACAATGAGCTTGTAGTTGAATTTGACAAGACTTAGTATTTCTTATAAAAACACATAAGATATGTTGGATGTGAGCCTCTAGCAGATATCTTGCTTTCACGAGTATAATTGCCAAACTGACGCAAACCAAGAGCGTTTGGTAAGATTCCGGATATCTTTCGAAAAGTCACTTTTAAATTCTTCACACGTCTGATAATGTGCAAGGTGGCCAAACTATCCTTCCATTCCCAGCTTTTATGATAGCTATAATACGTAAGACACAGACATATTCACAATCGATCAAGCATTTCGCTTACGTACGTGTAACAGTTATGCGTTTACTTAAAACCACGCCTTCTGTTATAATTCATAATCATTGCTTTTGGGTCGTAAATTTGGTATAAAGCCTATTATCCCCCTTGATCCCAAACTTAAAATCACACACTGAAGAAGGCTCACCCCGCACCCTAATATATCGTAATCAAGAAATTATAAAGAATCATGATTGAACCGTTTTGCATCATAACGGGTTTGATCTTAACTATTTTATAATTTCAAAACATTTTGAGGCAGTCATTGTGAAATCTCACAATAATTTGGAATGTAGTCACGGTCCCGTGCTGTGGCCCCGTAATCCTTACCACGACCAGGATCAACAGGGCACCCACATGTGGTCCATGCTTAATTGCAGTGTGAACGGAGTATGTCAAACGGATTATGATACATACATGTATATGCAAACTTCACCCCAAAACAGACATGGCCGCTGCACGCCTTCGTCGTCGATGTCGCCGGGAAACACGTGAACTATTGCGCCCATGCAGGCAACTGAGTTAAAAATTGGGGATACAATCATTGCTGGCCGTCATGGAGGAATCGTTCAGCCGTCACCACTGGGTCTGGCCAAAGGCCTATATATACTTTTGGATAGAAGGCCATGGCTATGTGCACAACCTGCCATGTATCAATACATTAATCTACACAGTGTACCTCATCGGCAAAATAGAATCGAAATATTTCAGCGTTATTCGGCCGTCGTTCATAAATTGTAAGCAACATTAATATTCGTAATTCATAGTGGGTTTCATTTCCACTCCCCCCTAAAAAAAATCAAAAGTTAAAAGCAACTTTGAAAGAAATATGTCTAACGCAACATTTTCACACAATTTACATCAAAGCCAGCAATACTTTGAAATGAACAAAATGTCGCTTTCAGAGATGGCACCTCGACAAGCCGTCAACGACGTAGCCCATGACGCTTCCATCGCAGAAAAGAAAAATTGATGTCGATATTGCGCATGTACAAGGAAAGCAAGATAAACATATTGTCTGTTTTAAAGGGAATATACTCTACTGGGAAGACAAATAATTCTTTAACAACAATAATTCTAAAGCTTTCAAGCAAAGCGAAAAAAGGGGAATGAATTATGCACGTATGAAGAATCTACACACTATTTTGCCCGATTTTACGCGCATTCTTGCAAAATGTTACTGTATTATTGGACAATAGATGACCAAAAATGAAACAATATGTGACATCCATATATTTACTAAAAAGCGGAACAAAATGCCAAAAACATCAGAACAAGTCTGAAAGAAATATGTTTTACAACATTTTGAGCTATATGGATAAAAACAGTTTCACACGAAAAGCATAATGCATCCAGAATAAATTCGTACCGGTATACAAAATGTATACGCAGTATTTTGTCCGATTTTAGGATCATTTTTCCCGAAACGTTATTTTATGTTATTAGTCAGGAGATGACTATAAGCGTGACAATATGTAACATCCATATATGTTTTAAAAGATGGAAGAGATGCCTAAAACATCAGAACATGTCGAAATAGTGTTGTATGGTTCTTGAAATTTCAACCAAAAAATAACACAGAATATACATGTATGCAGTTAATACACAGTATTTTGTCCGATTTTGCGCAATTTTTCCAAAACGCTCGTTTACATAATTGATCAGGAAATTACTATAGGTATGGCAAAATGTAACATCCATATATATTTTGAAAAGTGCAACAAATGCCAAAAACATCAGAACAAATTAAAGGGAAATGTGTGGTATGGTTCTTGGATTACAAGGATTTAAAAAGTTTCAACCAAAGAGTAACACGTATCCAAATTATACACGTTTATAGAACGTACGCAGTATTTTGTCGTATTTTACGCTCGTTCTTCCAAAATGTGTTATTTTATGTTTTGAAAGGTGGAAGGGATATCGAAACACCAGGACATGTCGGTAATGTCGTATGGTTCTTTAAGTACAAGGATTTAAATCATTTCAACCGAAAAGTAACCGATTTCACGCACTTCTTCCAAAATGCTCCGTTACATTATTGGTCAGGAGATGACCATAGGTGTGACAATATATAACATCCATATATGTTTGAAAAGCGGAAAAAATCCAAAAACATTACAACAAATTTAAAGGATATGTGGATGGTATGGCTCTTGGATTACGAGGATTTGAAACGTTTCAACTAAAAAGTAGCACTTATCCAGCATATACGCGTATATATGAACGTACGCGGTATTTTGTCCGACTTTACGTGCATTCTTCCAAAACGTTACTCTCTTTTCTTAGTCAGTAGATGAGCATTACCAAATGTCACATTATTATATTTTTTGAAAAGCTTGAGAGATGCCTGCAAACACAGCAATTAAGTTTGAAATAATATGGTATGGTTTGTGAACAACACTGAGAATTGAAAAAAATGAACAAAAGTGTTGCATTTTGCTGTCGTCGTCGTCGACGTCGCACATAGACATGATAGAGGTGCCATCAAGTTTGATAATTGAGCATCAAAATAGGTGTCTTAACACCTTTGTGATTGTAACATGTGTTATATTCCAGCCACTTTTGAAAAAGGCTATCCGGTAGTGACGTCACATTTGTGGTGATTTTGGCGGGAAAGCATCGGGTACACCTTCTCAGCAAAACATTTTTGTGATGTCCAGGGTCTATCCTTTCGACCCATTGGGTCAGTCTGTTGTTCCGGCCCTTTTCACATGAATAAATCTTCTGGGTTCCTGGCCTATGATTGTTATCGCACAAAATAATGCGGGGCTTCTTTGATTAATACTAATAATACTAAGTGATCACGTTCCTGTGAGAAGGCTAAAACTGCGCATGCATTCCAAATTTAATTCCCTGTGCTTTAATATGGGCGTGTCGGCTCAAAATGCCCGGTGTCAAAACAATAGAATCTCGCGCATTTTGAATGCGTGCCGGCGCAATATATGCCAATTTAAACGATTGACTGAGGTTAAAGGGTCCCTGCAATCAAAATGCATAAAAAAAATGTTGACTTATGTTGATGCAACTTAATATGTATATCACAAAATCAGTAACGGCTTAATGGAAATATGTGTCCTTTATTTTAAAATAATTTTTCTATATTTTTTTCTCAGCACTGATAAGCCCCGCCTCCAAAAATATCCTCCAAGTCAAGATTCTTGTTGTGACATCATTACAGGTATAAATTAGCAAGATAATAGACATAATTTATGCACAAACTAAGCATTGCAATGACTACCTGCAAGTGTTTATAATGTCATCTCATGTTTATACAATGTATTTCCCCCCTTGGCATAGCTAGCACATTTCTGACATAAGGAAACGATTATTCCCACATGAAAGGTTGTTAGGTTGTATTGTGTGAAGACATGTGATGCTCTTGTGGGCAGGTGGGGGTAGTCATTGCAATGTGTAATTTGTGCATAATTCTGTCTATTATCCTGCTAATTTTTTAACTTTGATGACGTCACAACAAGAATCTTGAGTTGGAGGAAATTTTTGGAGGCGGGGCTTATCAGTGCTGAGAAAAAAAGAGAAAAAATTATTTTAAAATATAGGACACATAATTCCATTGAACAGTTAGTGATTTTGTTAAATACATGTTAAGTTGTATCAACAGACGTCAACATACATTTTGATTACAGGGGACCTTTAAATGATCTTCTAGATTACTGCATATTTCCATGAATTTCAGTGTTTGATTTGCCTGCAATCGTGATGTAGTTACATGTACTTTGAGACTTGAGAATTTTTATCAAAACTACTATCAAATCTATGAAAAAATGGATTATTTCCCATATTTTGGGGAAATACCACCATTTTAAGTATGTAATAAGATTGCGATTGCAGTTCTAAAGTGTGCGTCCATGTACTTAGCGGAGCCAAAACATCGACTGTGTCATAGTACGATCTTTGTATGGATAGTGTACGTGCTCCATCCCGGCAACAAATTGAAAAACTATCTCACTAACTTAGCAGATATTACTACTTGTATAATCTGAAATAAACTTGTTTATAAAGACAGGGTGTCCCATTTGCACAAGTCATGAAACTCGGCAGGAATTAGCAGCATTACCCTAACAATAACCTGTATCTTGTTCATGTAGCTCAACAAACATTTTCATTTTTTATACGTGTCAAACCAACCAAAGTCTACTTTATCCCTGTCAACGCGTGATTTGCGGATATTGCTCCCGTTGAACACGTGCAACGTGGAGCGGACAGATGCTGACCATAGCACACAGCGGTCTTCTTTCTCTAGGCTATTATCTTGTTTCGGACGACCCGCCTAAAACCTAAAAATCTAGCGATCATAATAATTTCCCTTAAAATCAGTTTCCAGTTCTACATGTATTTTGGGGAGAGTTGTGATACATTATCTTCTTCCATTTTGTGTGTTTTTTGCAAACAAAATTTGACCTGCAAAAGGAACACTCAGTTGCTCTGAATCGTTGACTATGATAACTTCTGGCTCTTAGATTTTGAGCATAGATATAGAGTCTAACTTTTACCCACTGTATTGTGCAAATTTGTCATCTAAATTCTAATAATAACTTCCTTTATTGACAACATATGTGCTAAGGCATACTGACAAGGACTGGAGTCAGCTGATCCTGACTTTACAATGGCCAGAAAGCTTCTGCTTGAGTCACAAGGTAAGTACATTAGATACTGGCCAGTAATTGCACTCTTTTACTATCCTTGACATATCATTACATGTAGTTTTTTATTATTCATATGAACATTACATGCAGTTCATATTTGCTGTACAATTTCTGTTATATACCACCGAGTCTAACAGCGAATTATCGATATCGTCTAATCTTATGTACCGGTATTAAAAATGTGTTTTTCTGTTGTATTGAGTGCAATATTTTGCGTAGTTTTTACATGTATATATGAATGGTATTGAAATCTGAATGAGATAAACTGTACAGTTCCAACAAAGAAAGACAAAAAGAGAGTGTTATTAATGAGTGTGATTTGAATACCCTCTATGGAAAGGTTCTTCGAACCCTAAATCTTTCTGCCAAATTAATCCTCACATGTAGATTACACTATTTTCCATTGTGTACACTACATGTATTTCCTTTCACGTGCTTGAAAGTTTACCTATTCATCACCCTATTCTCATTGTCTTCTTTCTCCTTTCCAAACATTTTTGTTTTCATCACCTTATTGTCACTTTGTGGTGCGTAATTGTCTTTTTTTTTCGAAAGGGGAGCTGATTTGCCACAACATACAGTACATTTCATATATCATATGCTACACTGTATGTTTTGTGTCCATGACTTGGAATGCTGTATTGATATAATGGCTATCCATTACATTTATGGGCAATTCTAGGTTTGCTCAGACACCGTAATGTCGAGTCATGTAAAAATATGGCCTTGAGCCTGTAAACCCTTTGTACTGACAAATTGATTTTGAACAGCATACCGATCAGATCAATGCTGTTATCGGGGATTCATCTATGTACGTGTATATAGTGTCAGCTTTTGATCCATATGCATGGATAATGTAGAAGATTGGGAAGACGATTTAGATAACATCACTTTATATATGAAAAACAGCTGAGCCTGAAGTTCTCATGAACAAAAAGTATATCATTCATATTGTATTCAAAATTTGTAGCACATTTAAAGGGATAGTCCACCCTAAAATTAAGTTGGTCTCATGAAAAGCAGAAACATGTTAATGAAGGTTTGATGACAATCCGTCAAAGGATTAGAAAGTTACAATTTGTTTAAGTTTTTAATCTTGAGATGTCATGTGCGAGATGCTCTCCCGTGTGTTGTGTACAATTTTTTTTTAAATATCAATTTTCTAAAAAAAAAATATGCATAATTTTACTTGTACATTTGATACATCCGTAGAAACACGTTTTTACACACAAACCTATATCCCTTTATCAAAAACATAAACAGAGCGATTTATGGAGTAATACAACATATAACATGTGGGAGAGCACCTCGCACGTGACATCACAAAATTGAAATGTCAAAAGATTGTAACTTTTTTATCCTTTGACAGATTTTCGCCAAACTTTCACTTATGCTTTTTTCTTCATATTTCTGCTTTTTATTAAAAACCCACTTAAAAAGGTGGACAATTCCTTTAAGTTTCATATTAATCGAATGGAATCTGCATGTATATGTTGTACTGGTGGTTTTTATGCAATGTAGTACAGAATTTGACCCTATTCTAACTTGTCTCACACATCATTGCATATATTACTAAAGCTTGATGTTACTCGAATAATTCAGGGCACAAAGAATCGCTCTCCCTCTCTTGCAGGACTTGCAGTCAAACCCGTGTGTCGTACCAGCATCTGTCAACGACTGGACCATTCACGGCCTATGGTAGGTTATGCTGGGATGGTGCCAGCAAATTGTTTGTTGACACTTAATCATTGGTGTAAACGTTGCTTGAACTAAACAGCTGTTTCTTCTAATTTGTATTCATAGTGAGGCTACGTACATCCCAAAATGAAACATATCGTGATAATATAAAAATCATCTTGAGGTACCGGTATTCCCTCTTGAATCGTCCTTCATACACGGATGACATGTACCAGCTATGTGTAGCTGTGTGTATCTTGAATGAAGGTGGCTGGTTACCATAAAACTAGCATGAGATCACCAGGGACTATCCCAATCAGTGTATGCTATCTATTTCTATCCACTCCGGTGGATTTCACCCCCGGATTTCACCCTGCTTTTTTGAGAGGTAAAGTGGGTTTTTACATCTATTTTTACATCTATATATACATGTACTATTGGATAAGCCATTGTTTTCGCATCCTGATAATTTGAATGAAAGTGTTGGAGACAATTTTTTGCGGGATGTTGTCTTCACGAATGACACCAAATATGTGCGCTATGATATGCATGCACTGCTCCGCTTTCATATGTACACATGCATATGGGAAAAAACAAACTGTACTTGCACATGTTATCATGATGCTCGATTGTGCTTTGTAATGCTTTGCTAGCTAGCGCGCGACTAGACTGCATGCACCGCCCGTAGGGTATAAGCAGGGATGTGTTATGGAAGGATATGAAGCAACTTTCTTTCTTTGAACCCATGTGCCAAGCCGCTGAAAAGTTATGGTGTTCTCAACAGGTGCTGTTCAGGTGTTTGAACAATTATGAACATGATTGTGTGGCAACGGCTTCCCAGAGAGAACAAAAGAAATGTTCTGTTAATTACATTAATACTTCCATGAGCACAACAGGTATCAGCAAACACAAATTAACAAGTTTTTCAAGTAAAATATATCTGCTGCACGCAAACACACACAAACGCCCTTAATGATAATACACAGCTTAATATATCATTTTGAGTTGAATTTTGGGTTGAATCCCCCAAATGCACAAGATGTCGGAAAGTGAAGAAATTGGTCAATTTTGTATAAATACAAATAGCTTCTATGTCCGATTTTTAATGATTCCTCAATACTTTTCGAAACAAAAGCAGAGTATTAGGATCTGTCATTATCTGCCGTTAACTTCCTTATAGTTTGCAAACGAATTTGTCAAAAGCAAAACGTCTACAGACAAATGGGAAATTAAAGAAATTTCTTTTCAAGTTGACATGTATCAGCTAAATGTCGGCTCGGCACATGGAACATCAAAGCATTGTCATGATTATGGAACTCTTTTGACATTCATGAGCACGCTTTAGAACCCACACAGATGTTTGAATGTATTATGCTCGAGTTTCTACTCCTTCCTAACACCTCCCTGGTGGTACCCCGTACCCCATCATGAGATCTGCAGCGCTTCTACATGTACGCGTGCAGCTGCGTGAGGTGCATGCGCTTATATTAGTTATCAGGATTATGTGGCAATATTTTTGCATGTTGCTAAATTCGCGACCGTACAGCGATGCGCGAATTTCACGAAAATAAAACGCTCCCAAAATATCGGCTCATACAGTAATAAGCAAGTGACAACAGTACAAACTCCATGTTGACTAGTGTATGATCTCATCCTTTTGTCGATCTGTCAGTAATTTAAAATCTTTGCTGTTGTTCAGGTGCTACAGATAAATACAGTGTGCAAAGTTGTACCATAATTGATGTTCTTCATTATTGATTTGTCTAAACGCTAACATTTCTCAACCCGAGAGTTATGAAAACGGTACAGCAGCAAAAACATAAACAAAACAAATTGTAAGTCATTCATGTGTAAAGGAAAATAATCTCTTCTCATTATTTTTGATGATTAGTGTGACACATCTGCCAATCCTAGAAAAGGAAAAGATATTTTTACAACCGTAAAGTTTCAAGGAAAATACCGCAATCAATTAATGTTTTGATTTGGGTACTTTTCTCCCATTTATTAATGAACATGTATGGCTCTTTTACTTCTTCCATAGGCCATCTGTCCCTGGAACAGAATCTCCAAGCTTCTGCAATAAAACATGGAAGTTTAACTTGCATAGTATCACAGTAAGTATTGTCTCCATGATAGAAAGGCACACTGCGCAAGGGCTCCTTACGCCCTGAATCATACTGTGCACTATGCCATATATATATATATATATATATATATATATATACCACTGGATCCAGCGTTAGGGAGACATGCTATAAAAATGCGTCTTTCGGAGACATTTTCTAGATTACATCATAACTTTGTAGAAAATCTACCAACGTTTATTATGATTCGCGAAAATAAAAACTAAAACTGTTATCCTTAAATCAGCACATTTCTCATTTTCAATAGGAATTCCTTTCTTAAGTTACAAATATATGGTGCTAATTTTTGTCTCCCTAACGTTTTGTTTCACTCTGGGCAGCGTTAGGGAGACATTTTCCTGTGTCCTACCTTAAGGAGACATGTCTCCCTAATACACCGTTTTATACCATGTACACTAAGCATAGGCAAATATTTACAAATAAAATTTTAACTTGTGCTCTAAGGGAAACTCCACCCCGAAATTATGTTCATTTTAATTAAAACAGGAAAATGTAGGAAACATATCAGTCAATGTTTGAATTTTAAAGTTTTAATTCGTCACTGTTTTCACGAACCATATTATATGGCAAATGCATTTTCACGAACCGGGCCGCTAGCGGACTACGTGGGATCAATTGAGCTAGTAAGTTAACTTATCGAGTATTTTTATCAATATATCTGATGTGATCTGCCGGTTACATGCCAAATCTTGTAACAGATGCTGATTTAGACCCTGCCATATTGTTTGAAGATCCAAAATAAGCATAAAATTGATGTAAATATGTCGTTATTGGTTTGACTGTCCCACCTATTGCTTTTTGTGTAGTAAAAATGTGTGTGCGAACTGTAAAGCCCGGCTCACACCTTTGCGTTTTTAGCTACATGTACGTATTGCTGCGATACCCGAACGCAGCCTAAACGCAGCAAAACATTTGGCAGCCCTCACACTGTTGCGTGTGGAGCTCGTTATAGCTCGTACATTTTTTTGAAAAACGACCGCTTACGGTCGCTTTAGGTTGCGTTTTACCGCGCTCTAGCTCGCTTTTGCTCGTAGCAGTACGATGCAATACGAAGTTTGCTCTCCACGTTGCGTGTTTATCTCGTTAGCCACTCGCTTGTTTCTCGCTAGCCGCTCGCCCTACCTCGTCTCGCCTCGACTCACTGCTCATTCACTCGCTTTATCTCGACTGCTGCTCGTTCCGCAGCGTAACAGTTCGCTCTTAGCATGCGTACACGTGTGGTTGTATATTGCAGCGGTGTTGATCCCCGTGTCAGATCTCGTTATCCGTGTTGCCTGGCAACATTCCTGTTGCTAGGCGAGAAGACAAACACGAGATACTTTACGTCTGGTTATTTTAAATGATTATCCGAACAACACCTAGTAATAATGATACTGCCTGACTTGGGGCTTTTTTCTAGATTTTAAACAAAAAATGAAATAGCTTTCTTGAACGCAATGTCATAACTATCGTCATTAAATTGTCAACATTTGATCCTTTCAAAATCAAATTACCTAAATTCTGAATTTATATCTAACTGTGTATTAAAGCTCTTGTTCTCTCAATTGATGTTTTTTTTTATAATTATTTTTAATGAAAATGCTTCATAAATATGTGAGAATTCACAATGTTAAAGGTGTACCTGCTCGCCCTGATTCTTTTTCTCTCTCTTTTTTTTGTCCACATGCACTCCGATTGTGCCAATTGTCATGTCTTGGGGATAGGATCACGTGGTTGTGTCCGATTGTTAAAATAAACAAGCTCCTCAATTAAGCCCTGCTCACACCTTTGCGTTTTTAGCTGCGTATTGCTGTGATAGCCGAACGCAACCTAAACGCAGCACGACGCAGCAAAACATTAGGCAGCCCTCACACTTTTGCGTATGGAGCTCGTTATAGCTCGTAATTTTTTCGAAAAATGACCGCTTACGGTCGCTTTAGGTTGCGTTTTACCTCGCTCTTGCTCGCTTTTGCTCGTAGCAGTACGATGCAATACGAAGTTTGCTCACCACGTTGCGTGTTTATCTCGTTAGCCACTCGTTTGTTGCTCGCTTGCCGCTCGCCCTACCTCGTCTCGCCTCGACTCACTGCTCATTCACTCGCTTTATCTCGACTGCTGCTCGTTCCGCAGCGTAACAGTTCGCTCTGCTGCGTACACGTGTGGTCGTATAATGCAGTGGTGATGATCATTTTGTGGTACTAGTCAGATCTCGTTATCCGTGTTGCCTGGCAACATTCCTGTTGCTAGGCGAGAAGAAAAACATGAGATACTTTACGTCTGGTTATTTTAAATGATTATCCGAACGACAAATAGTAATAATGATACTGCCTGACTTGGGGCATTTTTCTAGATTTTAAACAAAAAATGAAATAGCTTTGTTGAACGCACATAACTATCGTCATTAAATTGTTAATTTGATCCTTTGAAAATCAAATTACCTAAATTCTGAATTTATATCTAACTGTGTATTAAAGCTCTTGTTCTCTCAATTGATGTTTTTTTTTATTATTGTTAATGAAAATGCTTCATAAATATGTGAGAATTCACAATGTTTAAGGTATACTTGCTAGGCCTGATTCTTTTTTTTTTCTCTCTCTTTTTTCTTGTCCACATGCACTTCGATTGTGCCAATTGCCATGTATTGTGGATAGGATCAAGTGGTTGTGTATGATTGTTAAAATAAAGGAGTTCCTCAATTAATGTTTAGGCAGATATCCGCAGTGCTGGTTAGCCAAAGCGAGCAGGAACGAGCTAAAATGAGCAGGAACGAGGTAAAACGAGCGAAAGACGAGCTCGACTCGCAGTTAAGATCCAAGACGAACGCAGTGCATCGAGCTACATCCATAACGGTCCTTGTTGTTGCGAACAGCGTGCGAGGTATAACGCAATGAGATACGCGTTGATGCGAGCTAAAGCGAGGTAAGTCGAGGTAAATCGAGCCGGTAATGCAGCTTTAGGCAGTGAAACGCAGCTCAAAGTAGCGCTGCGTTGGCCTGCGTTAAGCTGCTCGCTGTTGCTCGTCCTTGCTCGCATCATCTAGTTGCCACTCGTCTTTGCTCGTATGGATTTTTCTCTTGCGTTCAGTTGCGGAAGTTTGAAAAAATTTCAAACTAGCGAGCGAGAACGCAATGCCTCTATGTTGGTCTGCGTATTGACCTCGTATTAGCTCGTTTAATCGCATTGTGTTGCGTTTATCTGCGTTCGGGCAATACGCAGCTGAACGCAAGCTAAAAACGCAAAGGTGTGAGCCGGGCTTTAATGTTTAGGCAGATATCTACAGTGCTGGTAAGCCAAAGCGAGCAGGAACGAGCTAAAATGAGCAGGAACGAGGTAAAACGAGCGAAAGACGAGCTAGACTCGCAGTTAAGATCCAAGACGAACGCAGTGCATCGAGCTACATCCGTAACGGTTCTTGTTGTTGCGAACAGCGTGCGAGGTATAGCGCAACGAGCCAACGAGATACGCGTTGATGCGAGCTAAAGCGAGGTAAGTCGAGGTAAATCGAGCCGGTAACCAGCTTTAGGCAGTGAAACGCAGCTCAAAGTAGCGCTGCGTTGGCCTACGTTAAGCTGCTCGCTGTTGCTTGTCCTTGCTCGCATCAGCTGGTTGCCACTCGTCTTTGCTCGTATGGATTTTTCTCTTGCGTTCAGTTGCGGAAGTTTGAAAAAAAATTCAAACTAGCGAGCTAGAACGCAACGCCTCTACGTTGGTCTGCGTATTGACCTTGTATTAGCTCGTTTAATCGCATTGTGTTGCGTTTATCTGCGTTCGGGCAATACGAAGCTGAACGCAAGCTAAAAACACAAAGGTGTGAGCCGGGCTTAAAACGGTGCGTAACTTTAAGTTGTATCCAGTATGGGGCTAAGTAAAATGACAATCAATTTGGTCTTTACATGTTACATTCTGCGTGTTAATACGATGCATGTTTTCTTCTACTGGTATGACTAGCTCTTAATTTAGCAAGGAAACGTAAGAAAGATTGGGGACAACTTGAAATAAGAATTATCCTATGGTTAACATTATTTTATAGACTTAAAAACTTGAACTTGTTGTGTTAGATTTTCATGGACACATTACCAGATGTACAAAACTAGGGAATTGGCATTGGGTTAAGGGAAAGGGAAGGAACCGCGGTTTTATCAGGTTCAGCATGGAATTGTTTTAGCCTAAAAGCAATCCGGTGTCATGCTGAACCGGAAAAAATATACCTTTCTATTTTATTGATTCCCCAATGTTCTGCATACATGTACATACATTGTAGATGCAGGTGTGCCCCCCCCCTCCCCCCCCCCCCCCCACACACACACACACTAGATTAATTCATCATTTGCTCTCGTAGTTTCTGAAATAATGTGCTGCATGATTTAAAGTTTTGATAGAACTCATGACAAGTCAATGTTTTCCTGTAATAAGCATGCTCTACATGTAGCTTGAATAATTGATAGTTTAGAAGTGAATTCACAATTTCGTATTTTCTTTTGTTTATTATGTATAACAGGTTTCTGGAAGAGTTGAGTCGTCCTGCAGTGAACAGTCCTTTGGGCAGTCAATTCATCATGGTCCTTTCATCAGAAAGAACTTTCTAAAGGGGAGAATCTCTTACTATCCAAACTGCACAGCTTCATTCCAAATAGAACTACATGCAGAAGGCTAGAGATGTTCATCCCAATCCAGGACTGGACAGGGGTAAAGATGACACACTCTCCTCGCACCATTTAGTCACTTCAAATTCATCGAAGCAGAACACATAGAAGAACGTGAGGTGGCAAACGAAAGAACAGTATCACACAAAAGAGGCAAGGTTGTCTATTTTCTAACTTCCAGCTTTGCTCAGTGAATGTGCGGTCTGTCTGTAGTAAGACTGCTCTGATACACGACTTTATATGCGATATAGCAATGTGGATTTGATTGCCATGACAGAAACCTGGCTCACGGTCAATGATACAACAGTTCTGCAAGAACTCATCCCTCCTGGAGCTATGTGCATACACCAAAAAAGGGTCTCTGGCCTCGCATGCAGAGAGACAATCAATATCAAGTGGACGCAGGTGAAAAAGTTCGCAGAATACTGTACTATCTCGTATAAATCATTTCGTCTTCAACTTATAAATCGACCTCCCTATTCAGAACCACATCCAGTAATGGTAAAATCATTTGTATCAGAATTCAATGAATATATTCAATGTCATTTGCTGTCAAATATTCCTTTGTTAATCATAGGGGATTTCAATATTAATGTGGACACTGACAAATACAGATGCCAGGTCCTTTTCAGATCTTGTTGAATCACTTCGTTGTAAGCAATTGGTGAATTTTTCAACATACTTACATGTATGGTCTTACACTTGATTGAGTGATATGCCGCCAGTCTGATGACATAGTTGTTGGGCCTCCATGGCCACACTGCTTATTGGTATCTGGTCACATTGCAGTTATGTGCTCCCTTAAATCTTATAAACCCCAATTACCTATTAGTTAGATATCTTTCTGGAAGCTCTCTGCTATTGATGTAAATAGTTTGAAGTTGGACATATAGCTAATAGTGAGCTTTGCATGCACAGACCTGGTGATCTAACTGAATTAGCATTGTTATATGATGTCACACTTAGTAATGTTTTAGAGAAACATGCTCCTGCAGCTACCTGTTTGGTGACAACCAAACAGGTAGCTGCACGCCCTCAAGTACCGTGGTATACCAATGATGTGAGGATAGAAAAAATGAAAAGGAGAAAATCTGAAAAGCATTGGCTAAGAACTAGGGCAGCTAATGATTGGGGCGAATATAAGACAGTTCAAAATGTGACACTGCAACTTCTGAACAAAACTCGTACACAACACAACAGGAAAACAAGGATAATCAAAAGAAGCCTCTCATTGTTGTCAAGTCCATGTTGAACATGTCAAATAAGCAACCTTTGATACCATGTACTACATGTATTGATGAAAATGAATTTGTCAATGACCTAGGTAATCACTTTTCTGACAAAGTCTTGAAAATCCATAAGAATATTGAAACATGTTTAGATGCAATTTGTGAGCCTAGGAATTATCTTCCTTTTGACACTTTCAACAAAGTAGATATTTTAAGTAATTTTGAATCTCTTTCTGAGTACGAGGTTGAAGAACTCATTGCCAACCCACAGTTTTGAACCGCGGTATATTTTGTCCAGTTCAGCATGAAACATAATGCTTTAGCCTAAAAAGCATCATGTTTCATGCTAAACTAGACAAAATATACTGCGGTTTAAAACTGTGGGTCCTTCCCTTTCCTCCCTTTCCCTTTACTTATGCCAATTGGTCGAGGGTGCAGCTATCCAACAGATTATGGAACATCTTAGACACAACTCTCTTTTGTCATGTACTCAATCTGCATATAGACAATTCTACAGCACTGAAACTGCACTGCTAAGAATAAAAAGTGTACTGTTAATGGCTATGTATATTCAGAAAGTCACCCTTTTACTTTTAATGGATCTAAGCAGTGCATTTGACACAATAGACCATTCTCGCTTGCTAGAAGTAAGACGAAAAGTAACACATAGTATCTTCATACTCACTTAAACCATTGCCCAACAAGTCCGTCCGTTTATAAGTGAGGTTAAAGATTGACTGAGAATCGCTGCTGGGAATGGAGATGTGGGCAGCAAAATGTGATTTTTAATATTCCTTTCTCTTTCTTTACCGTGTTTACGGCCATAAACATATCAATGTTCACCTTGTACTGTTACAAATATTTATTGTCATTGATATCCAATATATGCAGAGGTGCACCACATGTCTACATGACATGGTTTAATTGCAGCCTGTAGCATGGGGTGAAATATCCCCTGATACTCCTATTGGTGAAATACATTTACAGAAAAAAAAAATGTATTTAATTAAACTACATCAATCAGTTCTCAAGAAAAGGTAGACATCTTTCAATGTTTTCAAATTCCTTCTTTGGTGTTACATGCGTCGTGTACATTAATATCCTTAGTAGTCATGGTAGTGTGTTGAATGGTGATGAATCCACTTTTTCAACATTAAACTTGTGTTCTAATTGTTACAAGCGTAATCCAGACACAATAGGTACCAACCGTTTGGCTGCAAGTTTTATTTTCCCCCACTGTAACAAATTATATTTTTATTTGGAATCACAAACTGATGTTGTGCTTAGCCACTAATTCAAAACCTCATGGTTTTAATGTTTGAGATATCACACAAATTTCAATTGAATGAAGCCAGAATTTAGAATATCAATGACATTTTGCTGAGTTTTATTCAATGTTATGTCTGTATTCCCGTTTCAAAGAAATCGTGGGGAGAACGGGCCTTTGCTCATGCAGGGCCAACCCTGTGGAATTCTCTTCCACAGAGTTTGAAAACCCTGATGTCAGTGACCACCTATAAGGGCAACCTATAGACATACCTGTATAATGGTGCTTTTTGACATACAACCATATATGTTTTAACTTGGTACGTTCATACCTGTACTGTATATTGTTCTTTGCCGTTAATGTGCTCTGAAGCGCCTTGAGCATCTAATTAAGATAAAAATTCCATGTATTCAACCAAATGAATGCACTTTCAACATGTAAAGTTGTATGCACTATATAGTAAACTGCATCACATGTATACTTGTAGAGGTTTGTTTGAAACTTAATAAATGCAATATTTAATATCATATATTGTTTTGGGTATTTTCCTTGCCAGGATGATTGTAAATCTAATTATATGAATAGAATGACAACATGTCTATATGAGGGTATGCATTGTAAATAGTGTTGTTTGTGTAAGCAGGTGGCTATGAGTCCTCAGTTTGCATACTGTTGGGAGTGTGTAGGTGGGCCTGTCTACAGTAACGGGTACATTTCTGTTACATTTACTGTAACATTTGCATAAATCTCTTAAATTTCAGTATATTTTTGTATCTTAAATAAACCAGCCAATAAAAGTAAAATATCATAGAAATGTATTGATATACACTTTACAAGGTTTGGTACGCTTCAGAAAATTTGCCCTGTACAAATTTGCCATGGAACGTACGTTGCTAACTGGACAGACGAGTTAGTTACATACTCGTCTGTCCCGTTACATGGGCGTCGCCAGGGGGGGGGGGGGGGGTGGGGGGGGGGTTGCGGAGGGTGCGAACGAACCCCCCTTCAGAACCATAAAAAAAAAGTCATGGGCTGAAAACCCGGGGGGACAACAATTGTTAGAAGAACGTCATACCCCCCCCCCCCCCCTGAAAGCATTATCAGAGACTGGGCGGGATAAAAAAAAAAAAAAAAACCTCCCCCCCAAAACACCTCCAAACCCCCCCCCCCCCCCCCCCCCCCCCCCCCCACTGAGAGAATTTTCACAGACTGGGCGGGATAAAAAAAAAAAATGTGTTTTTGTGTTTTTTTTTTTCATAAAAAGCACCCCCCTAGAAAAAAGCTGGTGACGGCCATGCGTTACCAACGTGCCATGGCAAATTTCACCAACATGGCTGCATTGTGTGATAGTTTGTAATCAACGTTTATGATATTGGAATTTATCTTAGTCCTTTAGAGAATTCTGGATTTGCCTAGAAAGAGAAAGAAGAAAAACATCAATGACAGTACTGTATCTCATAAAATATTGTTAATGAAGAAATGTCACAAGTGCAAGTTATGGTAATGATATATAGAATTTGAATATGATTATGCTTTAATACTTGCCTTCACTTTTCATAATTCAGTCAAAATTATCTGTGATGAGAAGAGAGGGTGTAAGCCACATTAGGGTTGAAGGCAAGAAAGGAAGATTGAGAAAGAGAGATTGGGAGGTAGTGTCCACATGTTCAGCCGAGGTACTAGGCTGTGAGGTACATGGACACAACCCAGTCTGTATAACAACTACGTCTGGTAACACAGATTTCGCCCTTTTGAAATCATAGCTCCTCTGGCTTATGTTACCAGACACAGTTATTAACAGACTCGGTTGTGTCCATGCACCTCACAGCCTAGTACCTAGGCTACCACATGTTATGTATTTGCTACTGTACTGAAAGTTTGTAACATCCCATGTCATTCACCCTCACTGCTTACGTCTCTTTCTCTCTCTTTCTGTTTCTCTGTCTCCCTCTCTCTCTCTGTGTCTCTCTTTCTTTCTCTCTCTCTCTCTCTCTCTCCCTCTCTGATCTCTCACTTCCCTATCTCATCCATACATGCAGACGTGTCTGTTCCCACGGTCATTCTGTTTACCAACATCCCCATCTCCTAATCCACCCCAGGATAGGCCATTCCCCCCCCCCCCCCCCCAGTCAACACTTCCTATATTTATCAACATGTTACTTAGTAAACACGTGTCAGTGTTGTGCACTGGTGCTGACTGTGTGAGCTCTGAATAAAATCACTTGCTATCTAGACATCAACTGAAGCAGTCCTACGTGTCTCTCTGTATACCGTAGTATATACCAACATTATAGAACCAGTGTAAAATCATAATGGCACTATTTTTCATTTATTTATATATCTTTTTTTTGGGGGGGGGGGGGGAGCTAGCAAGCTGCTCTCTGATTCGTTTGATTATTCTGCCTCTGTAGGGAAAGTCCCAGGTCAATAGACAATAGTTTTTTAGTTATAGATCTTTGACACATTATGTGTTGCTATGTCCACAGTGGAATGGTTATGGATTCTCAGAAAGTCACCCTTTTACTTTTCAAAGATCTAACCAATGCATTTGACAGCATAGACCATTCTCGCTTGCTAGAAACGTTAAAGACGCATTTCGGTATAAATGGTCTTGTCCGTATGTGGATAGAGTCATACAGTGTACCTTGCGAATAAATATCAAAAGATAAAAATAGATGGTGCCCTTAATTTGGCGGCCCACAATTAAGGATCACGATTAGGTCCCGTGTTATTTACAATGTACACTAGCGATCTCGTTTCATATGTTCAAACATGCTTTCCTTATATGTCACTGCTATGATGATGACACACAGCTTTATGTATCTGTCAGTCTCACTGAGCATTCTCAAGAATAAGCCGTATTATTAGTAGAAACGTGTATTGACTATGTAAGTACGTGGATGGATGCTAGAGAATAGGCTTTTACTAAATGATAGTAAAACTCGTGAAGTTGACGTCCAGTTCTTCTCTTCCGCATTGCCATTGTCGTTCATCTGAGATAGATAAATCTAAGTTAATTCTATACGTTTGGAGACAAATCAAAGCAACCTAGCTGGCATAGCTGCTCAACTTAGCAATGACGCTTCGTCTGATGACGACTTGCGAATGATTTGCTGCATATATACCGCGACGCGCGCGGGATGCTAAGTAGAGGCGCTTTAAGGAGACACTTATTGCTAAAATATACCGTCTAAGGGAGACGTATATGTATATCTTACTGTGCACCAGTATAATAAGAAAATAGCTGCTCAGTGTTGTCTAGTCCATGTTGAACATGTCAAATAAGCATCCTTCGATACCATGTACAATTGATAGACATGAATTCGTCAATATGCCCTAGGTAATCACTTACTTGTCTGACAAAGTCTTGAAAATCCATAAAATAATGAAAAACGTTTAGATCCAATTTGTGAACCTAGGAATTATCCTCCTGCTGACACGTTCAACGAAGAAAAAAAGTGTTAAGCAATTTTAAATCTCTTTCTGAGTACGAGGTTGAAAAACTCATTGCCAACCTCAGCAAAAATTCATGACCATTGGACCCAATACCCACAAAACTCCTCCTCTAATGTGTCGATGTACTCATTCTTATGTTCACATCATTGATCAATCTCTCTCTCTCTCTCGACCGGTCACTTTCCAATGCAATGGGAAAATGCTCTTATCACTCCGTTATTGAAAGAAACCGGTTCTTGATGCAGTCTTTAAGGAAACTTACGACCTGTAAGCAATCTGAAATACATATCAAAGTTGGTGGAGGATGCAGCTACCCAACAGGTTATGGAACATCTTAGACGCAACTCTCTTTGGCCATGTACTCAATCTGCACACAATTCTACAGCACTGATCCCGCACTGCTGAAACTGCTTCGCAAGGGTCACGATTGGGTCCCGTGTTATTTACAATGCACACTAGCGATCTCATTTCAAATGTTCAAACATGCTTTTCTGAGAGCTCATGTCACTGCTATGATGATGACACACAGCTTTATGTATCTTTCAGTCTCACTGAGCACTCTCAAGAATAAGCCGTATTATTAGTAGAAACTTGTATTGACTATGTAAGTACGTGGATGGATGCTAGAGAATAGGCTTATACTAAATGATAGTAAAACTCGTGAAGTTGACGTCCAGTTCTTCTCTTCCGCATTGCCATTTTCGTCCATCTGAGATAGATAAAAGTTAATTCTATACGTTTGGAGACAAATCAAAGCAAGCTAGCTGGCATAGCTGCTCAACTTCGCTGTAACGCTTCGTCTGATGACGACTTGCGAATGATTTGCTGCATATATACCGCGACGCGCGCGGGATGCTAAGTAGAGGCGCTTTAAGGAGACACTTATTGCTAAAATATGAGATCTCATGTCACTGCTATGATGATGACACACAGCTTCATGTATCTTTCAGTCTCACTGAGCATTCTCAAGAATAAGCCGTATTATTAGTAGAAACGTGTATTGACTATGTAAGTACGTGGATGGATGCTAGAGAATAGGCTTATACTAAATGATAGTTAAACTCGTGAAGTTGACGTCCAGTTCTTCTCTTCCGCATTGCCATTTACGTCCATCTGAGATAGATAAATGTTAATTCTATACGTTTGGAGACAAATCAAAGCAAGCTAGCTGGCATAGCTGCTCAACTTCGCTGTAACGCTTCGTCTGCATGATGACGACTTTCGAATGATTTGCTTCATATATACCGCGACGCGCGCGGGATGCTAAGTAGAGGCGCTTTAAGGAGACACTTATTGCTAAAATATGAGATCTCATGTCACTGCTATGATGATGACACACAGCTTCATGTATCTTTCAGTCTCACTGAGCATTCTCAAGAATAAGCCGTATTATTAGTAGAAACGTGTATTGACTATGTAAGTACGTGGATGGATGCTAGAGAATAGGCTTATACTAAATGATAGTAAAACTCGTGAAGTTAACGTCCAGTTCTTCTCTTCCGCATTGCCATTTTCGTCCATCTGAGATAGATAAAAGTTAATTCTATACGTTTGGAGACAAATCAAAGCAACCTAGCTGGCATAGCTGCTCAACTTAGCTGTAACGCTTCGTCTGATAACGACTTGCGAATGATTTGCTGCACACCGCGACGCGCGCGGGATGCTAAGTAGAGGCGCTTTAAGGAGACACTTATTGCTAAAATATACCGCGCAAGGGAGACCTCTACTCAGCATTCCGCGCGCGTCGCCACAGCATGTGAGTGATGCAATGATTCCCCACCGACTATATGGGTTCAATGACCGCGAGAGTGGACTTGTTATTTACTTTGAGTTTACGTGCCTCGCCCATCAAGATAAGCTCAGAGTTCGCTGGTACCCCGGTAAAAATAACAATAATACTCAGTGTTCCTGTATGTGCAATATTAGCCCTCTAAATTCGTAACAGAATCAACATAATTATAGAATTAACTTCTCCAAATGGAAGGCGTCAGAAAGCCACGTGAACCTGTTCCACCCGGGAAACATCCGGTTCTCATCTTTTCAATAGACCCCATCCCCGCCTCGGCTTTCGGATCTCAAACAAAAGCGACACTATCGACCATGACATCGACCATGTATTGACTATGTAAGTACGTGGATGGATGCTAGAGAATAGGCTTATACTAAATGATAGTTAAACTCGTGAAGTTGACGCCCAGTTCTTCTCTTCCGCATTGCCATTTTCGTCCATCTGAGATAGATAAAAGTTAATTCTATACGTTTGGAGACAAATCAAAGCAAGCTAGCTGGCATAGCTGCTCAACTTCGCTGTAACGCTTCGTCTGATGACGACTTGCGAATGATTTGCTGCATATATACCGCGACGCGCGCGGGATGCTAAGTAGAGGCGCTTTAAGGAGACACTTATTGCTAAAATATGAGATCTCATGTCACTGCTATGATGATGACACACAGCTTCATGTATCTTTCAGTCTCACTGAGCATTCTCAAGAATAAGCCGTATTATTAGTAGAAACGTGTATTGACTATGTAAGTACGTGGATGGATGCTAGAGAATAGGCTTATACTAAATGATAGTAAAACTCGTGAAGTTGACGTCCAGTTCTTCTCTTCCGCATTGCCATTTACGTCCATTTGAGATAGATAAATGTTAATTCTACACGTTTGGAGACAAATCAAAGCAAGCTAGCTGGCATAGCTGCTCAACTTCGCTGTAACGCTTCGTCTGCATGATGACGACTTTCGAATGATTTGCTTCATATATACCGCGACGCGCGCGGGATGCTAAGTAGAGGCGCTTTAAGGAGACACTTATTGCTAAAATATGAGATCTCATGTCACTGCTATCATGATGACACACAGCTTCATGTATCTTTCAGTCTCACTGAGCATTCTCAAGAATAAGCCGTATTATTAGTAGAAACGTGTATTGACTATGTAAGTACGTGGATGGATGCTAGAGAATAGGCTTATACTAAATGATAGTAAAACTCGTGAAGTTGACGTCCAGTTCTTCTCTTCCGCATTGCCATTTTCGTCCATCTGAGATAGATAAAAGTTAATTCTATACGTTTGGAGACAAATCAAAGCAACCTAGCTGGCATAGCTGCTCAACTTAGCTGTAACGCTTCGTCTGATAACGACTTGCGAATGATTTGCTGCATACCGCGACGCGCGCGGGATGCTAAGTAGAGGCGCTTTAAGGAGACACTTATTGCTAAAATATACCGCGCAAGGGAGACCTCTACTCAGCATTCCGCGCGCGTCGCCACAGCATGTGAGTGATGCAATGATTCCCCACCGACTATATGGGTTCAATGACCGCGAGAGTGGACTTGTTATTTACTTTGAGTTTACGTGCCTCGCCCATCAAGATAAGCTCAGAGTTCGCTGGTACCCCGGTAAAAATAACAATAATACTCAGTGTTCCTGTATGTGCAATATTAGCCCTCTAAATTCGTAACAGAATCAACATAATTATAGAATTAACTTCTCCAAATGGAAGGCGTCAGAAAGCCACGTGAACCTGTTCCACCCGGGAAACATCCGGTTCTCATCTTTTCAATAGACCCCATCCCCGCCTCGGCTTTCGGATCTCAAACAAAAGCGACACTATCGACCATGACATCGACCATGTATTGACTATGTAAGTACGTGGATGGATGCTAGAGAATAGGCTTATACTAAATGATAGTTAAACTCGTGAAGTTGACGCCCAGTTCTTCTCTTCCGCATTGCCATTTTCGTCCATCTGAGATAGATAAAAGTTAATTCTATACGTTTGGAGACAAATCAAAGCAACCTAGCTGGCATAGCTGCTCAACTTAGCTGTAACGCTTCGTCTGATGACGACTTGCGAATGATTTGCTGCATATATACCGCGACGTGCGCGGGATGCTAAGTAGAGGCGCTTTAAGGAGACACTTATTGCTAAAATATACCGTCTAAGGGAGACGTATCGGCAAATATATGTATATCTTACTGTGCACCAGTATGATAAGAAAATAGCTGCTCAGTGTTGTCTAGTCCATGTTGAACATGTCAAATAAGCATCCTTCGATACCATGTATTATTGATAGACATGAATTCGTCAATATGCCCTAGGTAATCACTTACTTGTCTGACAAAGTCTTGAAAATCCATAAAATAATGAAAAGCGTTTAGATCCAATTTGTGAACCTAGGAATTATCCTCCTGCTGACATGTTCAACGAAGAAAAAAAGTGTTAAGCAATTTTAAATCTCTTTCTGAGTACGAGGTTGAAAAACTCATTGCCAACCTCAGCAAAAATTCATGACCATTGGACCCAATACCCACAAAACTCCTCCTCTAATGTATCGATGTACTCATTCTTATGTTCACATCATTGATCAATCTCTCTCTCTCTCTCTCTCTCTCGACCGGTCACTTTCCAATGCAATGGGAAAATGCACTTATCACTCCGTTATTGAAAGAAACCGGTTCTTGATGCAGTCTTTAAAGAAACTTACGACCTGTAAGCAATCTGAAATACATATCAAAGTTGGTGGAAGATGCAGCTACCCAACAGGTTATGGAACATCTTAGACGCAACTCTCTTTGGCCATGTACTCAATCTGCACACAATTCTACAGCACTGATCCCGCACTGCTGAAACTGCTTCGCAAGGGTCACGATTGGGTCCCGTGTTATTTACAATGCACACTAGCGATCTCATTTCAAATGTTCAAACATGCTTTTCTGAGAGCTCATGTCACTGCTATGATGATGACACACAGCTTTATGTATCTTTCAGTCTCACTGAGCACTCTCAAGAATAAGCCGTATTATTAGTAGAAACTTGTATTGACTATGTAAGTACGTGGATGGATGCTAGAGAATAGGCTTATACTAAATGATAGTAAAACTCGTGAAGTTGACGTCCAGTTCTTCTCTTCCGCATTGCCATTTTCGTCCATCTGAGATAGATAAAAGTTAATTCTATACGTTTGGAGACAAATCAAAGCAAGCTAGCTGGCATAGCTGCTCAACTTCGCTGTAACGCTTCGTCTGATGACGACTTGCGAATGATTTGCTGCATATATACCGCGACGCGCGCGGGATGCTAAGTAGAGGCGCTTTAAGGAGACACTTATTGCTAAAATATGAGATCTCATGTCACTGCTATGATGATGACACACAGCTTCATGTATCTTTCAGTCTCACTGAGCATTCTCAAGAATAAGCCGTATTATTAGTAGAAACGTGTATTGACTATGTAAGTACGTGGATGGATGCTAGAGAATAGGCTTATACTAAATGATAGTTAAACTCGTGAAGTTGACGTCCAGTTCTTCTCTTCCGCATTGCCATTTACGTCCATCTGAGATAGATAAATGTTAATTCTATACGTTTGGAGACAAATCAAAGCAAGCTAGCTGGCATAGCTGCTCAACTTCGCTGTAACGCTTCGTCTGCATGATGACGACTTTCGAATGATTTGCTTCATATATACCGCGACGCGCGCGGGATGCTAAGTAGAGGCGCTTTAAGGAGACACTTATTGCTAAAATATGAGATCTCATGTCACTGCTATGATGATGACACACAGCTTCATGTATCTTTCAGTCTCACTGAGCATTCTCAAGAATAAGCCGTATTATTAGTAGAAACGTGTATTGACTATGTAAGTACGTGGATGGATGCTAGAGAATAGGCTTATACTAAATGATAGTAAAACTCGTGAAGTTAACGTCCAGTTCTTCTCTTCCGCATTGCCATTTTCGTCCATCTGAGATAGATAAAAGTTAATTCTATACGTTTGGAGACAAATCAAAGCAACCTAGCTGGCATAGCTGCTCAACTTAGCTGTAACGCTTCGTCTGATAACGACTTGCGAATGATTTGCTGCACACCGCGACGCGCGCGGGATGCTAAGTAGAGGCGCTTTAAGGAGACACTTATTGCTAAAATATACCGCGCAAGGGAGACCTCTACTCAGCATTCCGCGCGCGTCGCCACAGCATGTGAGTGATGCAATGATTCCCCACCGACTATATGGGTTCAATGACCGCGAGAGTGGACTTGTTATTTACTTTGAGTTTACGTGCCTCGCCCATCAAGATAAGCTCAGAGTTCGCTGGTACCCCGGTAAAAATAACAATAATACTCAGTGTTCCTGTATGTGCAATATTAGCCCTCTAAATTCGTAACAGAATCAACATAATTATAGAATTAACTTCTCCAAATGGAAGGCGTCAGAAAGCCACGTGAACCTGTTCCACCCGGGAAACATCCGGTTCTCATCTTTTCAATAGACCCCATCCCCGCCTCGGCTTTCGGATCTCAAACAAAAGCGACACTATCGACCATGACATCGACCATGTATTGACTATGTAAGTACGTGGATGGATGCTAGAGAATAGGCTTATACTAAATGATAGTTAAACTCGTGAAGTTGACGCCCAGTTCTTCTCTTCCGCATTGCCATTTTCGTCCATCTGAGATAGATAAAAGTTAATTCTATACGTTTGGAGACAAATCAAAGCAAGCTAGCTGGCATAGCTGCTCAACTTCGCTGTAACGCTTCGTCTGATGACGACTTGCGAATGATTTGCTGCATATATACCGCGACGCGCGCGGGATGCTAAGTAGAGGCGCTTTAAGGAGACACTTATTGCTAAAATATGAGATCTCATGTCACTGCTATGATGATGACACACAGCTTCATGTATCTTTCAGTCTCACTGAGCATTCTCAAGAATAAGCCGTATTATTAGTAGAAACGTGTATTGACTATGTAAGTACGTGGATGGATGCTAGAGAATAGGCTTATACTAAATGATAGTAAAACTCGTGAAGTTGACGTCCAGTTCTTCTCTTCCGCATTGCCATTTACGTCCATTTGAGATAGATAAATGTTAATTCTACACGTTTGGAGACAAATCAAAGCAAGCTAGCTGGCATAGCTGCTCAACTTCGCTGTAACGCTTCGTCTGCATGATGACGACTTTCGAATGATTTGCTTCATATATACCGCGACGCGCGCGGGATGCTAAGTAGAGGCGCTTTAAGGAGACACTTATTGCTAAAATATGAGATCTCATGTCACTGCTATCATGATGACACACAGCTTCATGTATCTTTCAGTCTCACTGAGCATTCTCAAGAATAAGCCGTATTATTAGTAGAAACGTGTATTGACTATGTAAGTACGTGGATGGATGCTAGAGAATAGGCTTATACTAAATGATAGTAAAACTCGTGAAGTTGACGTCCAGTTCTTCTCTTCCGCATTGCCATTTTCGTCCATCTGAGATAGATAAAAGTTAATTCTATACGTTTGGAGACAAATCAAAGCAACCTAGCTGGCATAGCTGCTCAACTTAGCTGTAACGCTTCGTCTGATAACGACTTGCGAATGATTTGCTGCATACCGCGACGCGCGCGGGATGCTAAGTAGAGGCGCTTTAAGGAGACACTTATTGCTAAAATATACCGCGCAAGGGAGACCTCTACTCAGCATTCCGCGCGCGTCGCCACAGCATGTGAGTGATGCAATGATTCCCCACCGACTATATGGGTTCAATGACCGCGAGAGTGGACTTGTTATTTACTTTGAGTTTACGTGCCTCGCCCATCAAGATAAGCTCAGAGTTCGCTGGTACCCCGGTAAAAATAACAATAATACTCAGTGTTCCTGTATGTGCAATATTAGCCCTCTAAATTCGTAACAGAATCAACATAATTATAGAATTAACTTCTCCAAATGGAAGGCGTCAGAAAGCCACGTGAACCTGTTCCACCCGGGAAACATCCGGTTCTCATCTTTTCAATAGACCCCATCCCCGCCTCGGCTTTCGGATCTCAAACAAAAGCGACACTATCGACCATGACATCGACCATGTATTGACTACGTAAGTACGTGGATGGATGCTAGAGAATAGGCTTATACTAAATGATAGTTAAACTCGTGAAGTTGACGCCCAGTTCTTCTCTTCCGCATTGCCATTTTCGTCCATCTGAGATAGATAAAAGTTAATTCTATACGTTTGGAGACAAATCAAAGCAACCTAGCTGGCATAGCTGCTCAACTTAGCTGTAACGCTTCGTCTGATGACGACTTGCGAATGATTTGCTGCATATATACCGCGACGTGCGCGGGATGCTAAGTAGAGGCGCTTTAAGGAGACACTTATTGCTAAAATATACCGTCTAAGGGAGACGTATCGGCAAATATATGTATATCTTACTGTGCACCAGTATGATAAGAAAATAGCTGCTCAGTGTTGTCTAGTCCATGTTGAACATGTCAAATAAGCATCCTTCGATACCATGTACTATTGATAGACATGAATTCGTCAATATGCCCTAGGTAATCACTTACTTGTCTGACAAAGTCTTGAAAATCCATAAAATAATGAAAAGCGTTTAGATCCAATTTGTGAACCTAGGAATTATCCTCCTGCTGACATGTTCAACGAAGAAAAAAAGTGTTAAGCAATTTTAAATCTCTTTCTGAGTACGAGGTTGAAAAACTCATTGCCAACCTCAGCAAAAATTCATGACCATTGGACCCAATACCCACAAAACTCCTCCTCTAATGTATCGATGTACTCATTCTTATGTTCACATCATTGATCAATCTCTCTCTCTCTCTCTCTCTCTCGACCGGTCACTTTCCAATGCAATGGGAAAATGCACTTATCACTCCGTTATTGAAAGAAACCGGTTCTTGATGCAGTCTTTAAAGAAACTTACGACCTGTAAGCAATCTGAAATACATATCAAAGTTGGTGGAAGATGCAGCTACCCAACAGGTTATGGAACATCTTAGACGCAACTCTCTTTGGCCATGTACTCAATCTGCACACAATTCTACAGCACTGATCCCGCACTGCTGAAACTGCTTCGCAAGGGTCACGATTGGGTCCCGTGTTATTTA